>CANYBF011306622.1:0-13860 GCA_948192965.1 Dalechampia spathulata | reverse complement strand
CACGGATTCTAGAGCACCAGTTCAGCAGGACTCATATTGAAGGCAAGGGCTTGGAAGGGTTTTATACTTTATTTTATATAGAAATTTTATATAATAGAGTATTGTAATAAGGGAGTTAAAAACATGGGTGCAATGTGAGTTCAAACATTCTTAAATGTCTTTCATTAAATAAGAATTTTATATGTATAAATTTACATGTATCATTTGATTAAATTCCAAATCACAAATGCTTTTCAATTATAAGTTTTGCAAATGTAAAGTTTATTTTTTTAATGCAATAAAAAAATACATCCCTTGTAGAATAATTAATAGTTTCTATGTATTGGAGACTGTTCATTATTCTACGGGAGCATGTTCCATCCTGGAGCGGGGTGTGACAAATCTAGAAATTAATTAGATATTGAAGTATGTTTGCATTAAAAGAAGAGACATTAGAGGGATTTATTGAGGGGAAAGTAAGTGTGGAGGTTTGTTGGAAATGAACTAGTTTGAAGTTCTCTTAAGCTTATGTTTTGATAAGATTTACCATATAAACTGGTTAACTTTTTAAGAGTAAAGTTGTTAAATAACTAAAACCAACCTTAATGATTAAAAATACACTAATAAGGTTATGATTAACAACTTAATTTGATAATAATTAATACATAAGTTAATGAGAATTGAAATTGCTTTCACATTAAAAACATATAAATGAAATAGCCCTTACGCGTGTGATGTTGGTGAAGCATCTCTTATATGTGTAAATATCTTTATGACTTAGGAACTAAATGTATTGCTAAACTAATAACTGGACAACAAGTTTGCAATTTTTTATAAGCTTTTCATTAAGTAGTTTGTTTACAATGTGGTAGTGGTTCTAAGGTCAGACATTATGATTTAATTACATTGAAATAAAGAATTGCATAAATAATATACTGAAAGTAGTTGCTTGCTTATATTGAGATGTTTAAATGGCTAAATGAAATTATTTATATGCATAATTGTAAAATTAAAAGAACATGATTTGGCGTATGAAACATATGTGTACATATCTAATTAGTTTACATATTGAAAACGTGAATCATGTAAGTGCTTATGGAGGTAGATAGTTATTGGATCATAACCTTTCCAACAAGCGTTAATTTAATAGTAATTAGTATGACATTTAATTTAACATTAATGTCATTGAATCAAGCAGCTGAGAATTTAACTTAAGCAACTTATAAAATTTCATGTACATAAGTACCTAAGTTGATCACATGTTTGAATTTAATGCATCACATGTATAAAACAGTAATTGATTATGAGTTAAATATATATAACTTGGTTCATAAAGTAATGTTTGCATAACTCTTATAAATGATTGGACAATGAGCTTTGAGAGTGCATAATTTAAGTGTGTGTGATGCTAGCTTAGACAATATTATTAAGGCAAGTTAATGCATTGAATTGCATGCATTTTGACTAAAGGAGTAAGTTCATATTATCCTTTTAAGGTGTTAAAAATGTAACTTTCAACTGTGTTAATCTTCTAGAAATGTATAAGGCTATTGTACTCTTGTGCATGTGGTACTGCTTAGGATGGATGTTGTATGCATGTGCACATAATCTTCTTATAAAGATTGAAGTAATTGAACCAATATTACAGCTTAAATATCTATAGTTCACTTTATTGGTAGATTAACTAGTGACTTGAAGATTAAGTGAATGAAGAAATATTGAAATTATTAACATGGAAATGCCATTTATATATTAAGAATTTTATTGGTTTTAAGTGTGTATGTACTTCGATCAATGCTTAAATTTTACTATTAATATTAATATTGCTGAGAGCTATGATTAAGCACATATCTTATAAAATGTAATTGGTGAGTATGCTTTGATAAGGAGTTGTTAGTAACCAATTTTAAAGTGGGTTACCTAGATAATGCTTAGGATATATGCATGGTTGTGCATATATGCATGATCTTAAGTTGTGAGACTTATGCCTAGGGTATATATTATTAATTTATGTATATTACAACCATGAATCCCACTTATTTATAGATTTTACTAAATGATTATCTTTGTTAACAATTAACATGATAAGGGATTATTTGAACAAGTAAAAGAGTAAGTCACATAAAGCATATGTATTTATTAGATAGTAAGTGAGATAATGAGTTCTTGATATGAATTAAAATCCATGGTAAGGCTGAGGACTAATAGTCCTAAAAAGTAGTTAAAATACAAGCTGCCAACATTTAATTTAAATGAGTAATCTAAAGAGTTCAGTCAAATGTTTGGATATTTATTGGAGGATATATATATGTATTATGTATGTGTACATAAGACATTTAAAATATTCATATAGCATATTTGATTGTAATATCAAGAAAATTTATGTAAAACATGTGAAGATAATAAGAGGGTCGCTGCTCTCACTATACAAATGGATAAAGGCAAGACGAAAACAAATTTGGGTTTAATATTAATTGATTTGAAAATGGAATTTGCAGGTAAAAGAAAAGGCTTGATAATGCAAGCATATCATTGTGAATATTTGATTATTTATAAATGTCGGATATGTGATATGTGGATATATTTAGCAATGTTATCGATTTATAACTATATCGTCATCATATAAATGTATATATGATAAACTCATGCATCATATATCATTAATATGACATTATAAAGAAATAAGGAAGGCACAATTATATATATATATATATATATATATATATATATATATATATATATAAAGGACGAAATAAGGGTAACACTAGTATAGTTATATATTATAAAAAGGAGGCATAAGAGAGGCGATAATATATTTATATATTGAAATGATACAAAGATAGAGAATACAAAGATATAGTGGGAAAATAAATTATTGAAAATATATCTAGTATAGATTGTGCATAATCAGAGACAAAGATTGATGTGATCATAAAGAAATGATGAAATGACAGAGAACAAAGGAATGCAATTCATATTTTGCATTTATTATCATTTAACATATCATTGCTACGAGAGAAGAGGAATGCAATTCATATTTGCATTCATTGATATATAACATATTTTTGCTATTTTATTAATGTACAAAGTGATGATATGGTTGATCCGTGAAAGTGATATATGGTATAAATAGTCATTCACTGAGAACTATTATAATGACATTTCATTATTGATTATATAATTTATTGGTTGCAATATATTTATTATGATATAATGCTATGATTGTTTGTTAATTAGTTTTATTAATTATTTATATATATTATAAAAAGATAATAGAATTTTATTCATAGTATAATTATTATTAGACACCACTAAGTTTTATACTTGGTATTTATAATTTGATGAATGTAGATTAGAGTAATTTAGAGAGACATTGGGATTAATGAAGTACCAGAGTAGTCACGATACTTCAAGTTTGTATGATCCTCAGAAACACATTTTGATAGTATAATGTATTCCAAGCTAAAGTTTTGATTATACAACTATCATTATACGAAAGACTCAACTTTTATTACAAATGAATTTAGAAAAATTCTTTTCTATTTCTAGAAACTACTCCTTGTCTTGTTCCAACCCATTTTAGTGGAAAGTCATGCTATTTGTTTACATCCATTAGTTCAATGCAAATTTTGATGGGGATCAAATGGCTGCATAATTTCCTTCAGATTAAGCAGACATCCGTTACAGTCGTTATTTGATTCAAAGAATCTCGAACCCAGAGCTAGCTGGTTCTTCCCAAAATGCGTTAAAGCGTAGCAGTTGACTGGACATCTAGGGGTAAAGCACTATTTCGTAAGATATTTATATTTGTATATTAGAAAGTTACTAAAATTAATTAGTTTACAACTTGTTTAAAATATAAGAATAATATATACACAATAGTTGTTTGATGACGTATCATATGTGAATATTTTATATAAATAGATGAAAATATAAATATAAAAAAATGGAACAAATTACTGTAACAATGTTAATTGCATGAACGGAAGAATTGAATTATGGTGCTTCAATGTGATATTCACAATTTCACAATCGGAAAACAACTTTCTTTAGTTTTTTCCCCTTTTATATTTGAAAAATCAGAACATCGATTAGATGAAGATAATTATTTATTAAAATTTATTATTTAAATTCAAAAAGAAGATATATAATGATAAAATTAGTAGAGATGTATATCATGCTTCCAAAAATTTGATGATAATGAACTTTCCTTTTAATTTCTATAAATTCAGATTATAAATTTAAGTTTTGATTAATAGTATCAATTGTTTAATTATGTTATTTTAATAGTTAAAGGTAAAATATTATGTAAAATTATTGTTATAATCAAATATTTAATTTAAAATACTAAAAAAATTAATTAGGAAAACTAATAATTAAATTTTAAAAAGCTAATTAGAATAATTTTCATAAGATTCTATTTAAATCTTTAAAAATTAATATCTAAAAAATATTTGAAGAAAAAAAAGAGGGCAAAAGGGAAATTGATGCATATTGTGCGTTTAGGGCGGAGATCTTAAAGATTGTGAAAGCGTAGGAGAGGGCAGCAGATAATTGGTCCAAAACAGAGGCGCTTTAGAGAAATCAACCAACACTCTTTATCACTTCAACTTGTATTCTGTTCAATCATTATCACCGTCTTCTTCTTTGATTTTCCTCGTCATTCTTCCCGCGTTTTTCTTTTGTTTTTTTCCTCCTTACTACAATTACCGATTTAGATCCATCCATCATTTTTAACCATATTCATAAAATATAATTTAAATATCATATTAATTTTACATAATTAACTCAATATGATTTATTTAATTTATCATCAAATAACTTATATAATATTTAATAATATGATTATTCAAAAAATAAAATTAAAATAATAAAGTTTTATAAAACATTAATGAATAAAACTAAATATAATATGAATTATCATAATTCAATTTATAAATTATATTTATATTGAATTACCAGATTAACTCAATCCCATAATCCAGTTTTTAATAACAATTTAATATAAATTTCACACAAATCTAATTATAAATAATTTTAACATATTTTTATTTCATATCAAATTAATAAATCATATCAAAAGTCATTATCCTTGGACCAATTCTACCACTCGAATACCAACCACCCGAGTACCACTGAAACTAAACTACACCGTGCGGGTTCAAAAGTCATTATCCTTATCTTTGCTAAACATCTTTTCAAAAATTATTATTTTAACAAACAATAACTTTTATTTAAATAACCAAACTTTATAAAAAAAAACATCTTTGTCGGTTGTTTTTATGATATAATTAATTTCATTATATTTGAGTATCTATAATAATTATTTAAATTAAAAATTAAATCTATTGAATAAAATTTGATAAATAATTTATATTTTAAATATATCTTTGAATATGAAAAGTAAATATATAAAAATTCATTTTTATTTTGGACTAAAATATTTTATTAAATATGAATTACAAGATTAAATTCTAAAATTTTGAATGATAAAAATTCGAATATAAAATTCAAAACTTATTCAATTTAAATATGTTATAAAATAAATTCATAAAAATAAATTTATGTTAATAATATGTTTATATCATCTTCATATCTTCAAACATTTTTTTTGCTCATTTATTATTTAAATGAATGATATATATCATAATAATGTAAATTATTTGATTTTTACATTATTTTGATTAATTTAGACGTTGATAAATTCATTTTTATGGCAGGGCCAAAATATTCATCTCAAGGTTGGGCCATTAGACACTTCGAATATGAATTTTTTTATATTAAAAAATTGTATTTTGTATTTTTTATATTAATTCATTAACAAAGTAATATAATATCATATAATATCATTTTTTATTAGATTTTTTTGGATTGAAAATAAATTAATAATTATGCATATAACTAAATCATATGTTTTTTTATAATATATATATAAATAAATTAACGCATAAGAGATGAATTTTTAAAAATAAAATTGTTAGTATATAGTAATAGTAATAATAAAATTAATAATAATTATTAAAATCTGATGCATTAATAAATGCTATCAGAATAAAATATTATTTTAAGCGATTGTAGTCACAAAGTGTATGTTGAGATTCCACAGCTGGTCGAAGTTATATGATATTATATAAGAAAAACAACTATTTTGATCCGAATTTAATTTATTTAAATTATGAGATTAATTAATTTAATATATTTAATTTTGGATTTTTAAAATCAATTATTATAAGATGAAAATAATTCCAAAATAAAAAAAATGATAAAAATAAATATAATAATTCATAGACAAAAGATTTCTGTTCACTGTTATTATTATCTTTCACCAAAAGAAGTAAATAAGAAAATCAAGAAAACTAAATCACAGATGGGAATTTTCCCGAATTCTTGATAGTTTATTCGTCTTTCTCTATAGCAACTAACAAACAAAGCTACAGAAAAGCAGCCCACCTTGAAATTCCGATCTTTTTGTTGTTATTGTTGTTTTTGTGAAATTACAGGATCCCATATGTCCAATAATCTTGATCAAGAACCATTCTTTGACACTGATTCAGAGAAGGACTATGATCCAAACCATCACCGGTTGCTTCCAATTTTCTGTCTGCATCATTGCCTTCATTCATTAGCAAATCCAAACAAATGCTTAACTCGTCACCCCACAAGTTAATATCATTGTTTAACCACTCAAAATCTGAGAATGGTAACTCTTCAATCAAGTTATGATTGTTGGTATTTGATATTGTTGATGATGATGAGGAGGACGATGATGATGATGTTGTTGTTGATGATGATGAAGTTGCAGCTGGTACTAATATTTCATGAGGTTCAATCAATGGAACTTCATCTATGCAAAATCCATTACTAATTATCTCCATTGTGTCAAATGATCTGCTTCTTCCTTCTTCTTCTTCTTCAACTTTGGCTACATGATCAGTAACTGTTGACTGTGCAGGTGATTCAATTTCCTTGCTTTGTCCCAGTTCAGCTATGTCAATGTTATCAGAACATGTTAAAGACTGTAAGTTTTCTTGTTCTTGCTCGCGGGATGTCTGTGGCGTTTCAGTAGTAGAAAGTGGCTTGTGAGTCAAAGGATCGATCCCCATTTTCTTAAGCTTTTTCTTGATGTGGGTATTCCAGTGATTCTTGATTTCATTATCAGTTCTTCCTGGTAGATGAGATGCGATCTTAGACCATCTGTCAACGAGAAGCAACAGAACCATTAATTGCCTTCAGACATTCCACCATAACAATAATTACCATAATTCGCTATCTTGAATATATTTTAATTTAATGAAAGAAGAAAGAAATAAAGAAAATTTAGTAGAAGGAAGCCATTTTAGGACCACTTAAAAGATGGCTTTCTTGCGTTATAGCCACCAGATGTAAAAGGTTCGCTTTAAAGATTGAAATGTGTAGAGCTTGGAAAGTAAGACACATCATGCATGCTTGTTATCAATCATCATGATTACTCTAACACTAATCACTGGTAATTCCTTTCCATTAAAATTATATTCACATCGGACCAATCCCACAATTTCTTAATTACAACCCATCAAGATTGTTTATCATTCTTTGTATATAGTTGATTGATTGTTATGTTGTTTAATGAATAAAAATGAGTAAAAGACTGTACCAAACCAGGCAACGACCAAAGAAACGAGAAAAAGAAGTTTGAAAGAGAGATGGAGAAGAAAAAGAGAGAGAGAGAGAGTGGAACCTGTTTCCAAGTTGAGCATGAAGATCAATCACCATTTTTTCTTCATATTCTGATAAAAGTCCTCTCTTCAAATCTGGTCTTAAATAATTTGTCCATCTCAGCCTGCAACTTTTCCCACATCTTAACAATCCTGCAACATCCCCCATTAACTTATTAATTAGCTTACTTGATGAAACTTTGAGTTTTCAACAGAAATAGCAAGAGGACAAACTGCAAAACCAGCTTTGTCCTCATTGTATTTCTTCAACAATGAAAGAGAGAGAAAGAAAGAAAATTCCAAGTTGGCAGATGGGTAATTTTATTTAAAAGAATGCGATTTAGACCATTTTTCAGATTCTGATCCCAAGGTCTAAACTAATTTACAGTTCAGGGACTTAGAAAATGGGGGAAGTAAAAGAGCAAGACCTGCAAGCTTAGGAACAGCTCGCCAGCAACATTGGCCATTGGTAAGGATAAAGTTAATGAGTTTGTTATCCTCATCAGCAGTCCATGGCCCTTTCTTCAACCCAACCTTGTCACAGCATGGAAGTCTACCCATCTCCTTCTTCTTCTTCCTTCTTACCGAGTTATCCAAAAGATTAACAGAGCACAAAGAAAACAGAGAGGATTGCAGATTATTGAAAGAAGAGATAAGAAAGGCAAGACTACAAGTAATACGGGGGGGAATGCCTTATATACAAATCAAACCAAGGACATGGACTTTTGTCTTTGGTATAAATTAATATATATGTATTTTATTATTTCATCTTATTAGACTTATATCCCTTTTTTTAAATAAGTAAAATTGTCAAGTAATTAATTAATTGAATAGTTATTCGGTTAATTGGGTTTGGGCCATTTTACATGGCAGGAGGAGACATGTACACGTGTGGAAGTCATATTCAGAAAGCTCCGGCGCATCAAACCGGTCTTTGCTTGAGTTTAAAGCGTGTGATTACTACTACTCCACCCCACTCTTACACCTCTTAATTTTCACATTATTCTCTTCTTAATTAAATTCCCCTTTCCCTCTCCTTCTATTTCTTCCAAACTCAGTTTGCCTCATCACCTTTGTACAATTTAATATATAAAATATCAAATTTCTAAAAATATAATAATAATTGCGATCAAAATATATGTCTATATAAAACATTTTTATTTCATCTGAAAAAGATATTTTTTTCTTTACAATAGCTTTATCTTTTAATCTAATAACGTTCCATTAAAAATAATATAAAATATATATATATATAAGACCCATTCAAACAATATCTAAGATTGCTTTAACAATCTTAAACCACACACCATAAATGTATAATTGTATTAAGAAAAATAATTAAAATGAGTATACAATTTGTATAAGTGAAAAATAATGAATATGAAGGGATTATTTGTTTAGCTAGTTTTAGAAATATTGATTTTAAATAAATAATTTAGCCATATAAAGATACACAAATATATGCAAACAAAAAGGAAATCTATAAAATACTAATAGATAGTCTTATCTATAAAGCAAATAAAATGGTCCAATTTCAGGTTCTTACCAAATTAATCATCCAATTTCTACAACCCTTTGAAGGAAATCAATTACAAAGGAAAGAACTAAACAAGTAATAGAAAGCAATGTTTTGTTTACATTTTATTTAATTATTAATTTTCTAGTGAAGTATTTGACATATATATATGTTCCATGAGACATCTATTTTTGAGATACATATATTATTAATATAATATTATGACTATAGTATTGGTGTAATTTCCTTCATTATTACCTTTTGTTTTATTTAAAGCAACGCAATACACATGGTAATTTCAACAAGATATTACATGTTATGCACACAAAAAATTAATGAAATTGATGGGTCATAAAATTGTAAATTTTAGATTATATTGCTATCAAACAAAAAATAAAATAATATTTTTATATTTTTAAATACTTTATTTCATTTTAAATGCCCATTTTATCTATTTCATCAATATCGAGTGATTGATTTATTAATATGATATTTTACTAAAATACCATAAAAACATTTAATAAACAAGTTGTGAATCTTCAAAATGCCAAGTGAACAATTATTTTGAAATAAAAATTTTTTCAAAATGAATAATTATAATAAAAGTGAAGAAATATAAATCTAAATTTATTCGTATCATATAAAAATTTTATTTACCTTTGCCAATGATATCTTTGGCTTAATTAATAAATTACAAATATAAAAAAATGCATAAATCAATGAATAATGGGTTATTAACTAAGGATCTAAATATTCATCACATCTCTTTGAGTCAATATGTTATATATAATATATGGTCTTAATAATTTAAAAAGACCAAAAATATCTTGAAAGCTCTTGGTTTGAAATACAAGTCATGCAATTTAAAGTTTATCCTTGCAAAATATAATACTTATCAACACTTAAAAAATGAATTACTATGAAACCTAAAAATATAATATTTAGGGATATTCAAAATTATATTCTCTAAAAGTTATTTTGGTTTGGAATTGTAGTATAAGTTAACAAATGATGTTAAGTGTGAAATTTATGGTTGTGTATATGAGAAATCATAAGAAATTTGATATAATTTTTAAAGTTATCATTAACCAAGAAATAAAGGTTTCTATATATGTATATGTCAATAATAGAAAAGAAAAATCACTAACTAAAACTCATATGTGACTATATCAAAATAGAAAAGAAAAACTCATTAATTAAAACTTACATGACATATAAAAGAAATGATAAATTAAAAAATTAATTACAAAAAGACCTATATAACCAATAATCCCTCTTAAGTTGAATTGGATGGTAAAGAAAGCATATTCAACTTGGAAAGAAGAAACTGATGATTTTTTGGTATGGAGAATATATCAGCAAGTTAGTTTGAAGGAATAAAAGTAGGAGAAAGAAAATCAAGATTAAACTACTTATGAATAAGAGGACAATCAACATTGAGATGCTTGGTGTGTTTATGAAAGATTGAATTTGTAGAAATATGTAAAGCAATCTTATTATGACAATGTAAAACTACAAGAAGAGGAATGAAAGCATGCAAATCTCAAAGAATATAAGAAAATCATAATAATTTTCATGTAGTAGTTGCTATAGAATAATATTCAGCTTCAATTAAACTACGAGAAACATATGTTATTTCATGCTTTTCCATGAAATTAAGGAAGAACCAAGAAAGATGTAGAATCTAGTGACAAACTTGTGAGGATTCAAGCAGGAAGCCTAATCAAAATCACAATAAAGATCAAACTTCAAATCAATACAAGAAGAATAATGAAGGCCTAATGAAAGATGCTCTTTAAGGTATTAGAGAAGATGAATGGTAGCAATTTTATGAGGTAGATAAGGAGAACCCATAAATTGACTTAAAACTTGAACAAAAATCAAACATAGTAATAGTAGCACATAAAAGACATATAATGAGTCTGTAATACATTTTAGAATTGCTTAAAGGAGAACTAGAATTAGTTGTGAGTTTACAACTAGTGGAAAAAGGAAAAGCAATTAGTTTACAACTTATAAGCTCTGTATCAACTAGAATATCAAGAATATATTTCTATTGGTATATAAATAAATACTAAAAGAAGTACAATAAACTTGTAAGCCTAGGAAGAATTTAAGAGGACCAAGGTCTTTAATGGTAAACTATTGGTGAAGATGAGACTTAAGATGATTAATCTCTTACATATTATCACTTACAATTAATACATCATTAATATAAACTAATAAGGTTATGAAAGAGTTGGTAGTAAATTTAGTAAAGAGACAATTATCATGAGAGGATTGAGTATACCTAATGACTGATAAAGAAGTAGTAAATTGCTTATTTCATTGATGAGATATCTATTTTAAGCTATAAAGTTACCCAACTAGTTTACAAACTTCATTCGATTTGGCCTTGGTATGACCTTATAAAGCAATCATATATGCCTCTTCATCTAAAAGATTATGAAGAAATGCATTATTGATATCAAGTTGCTTTAAAAACCAACCCTTGATATTGGCTAAGGCAATTAGTAAATAAATAGTAATAAGTTTGGTAATAAGGGAAATACTACCTTTGTAATCAATGCCTTGAATTTGGTTATAACCCTTAACAACTAAGCCGACTTTTAATTGTTCAACACTACCATCAACATTATGCTTGACTTTGAAAACCTATTCAGAACTAATGGCTTTCTTATTATGTGGTAAATAGGTAAGAACCCAAGTTTAGTTTTTTTCTAAGGCATTAAGTTCTAATTGCATTACATTAACCCATTTAGGATCTTACATAGCTTGATTGTAAGAAACAAGTTAATTTATAATTGAACATGAGGTAATCTGATATGAAGAAATATTTTAAAGAAATTGGGTAAAAGTATATGGACAAGTTAAAGTAAGCTTATCAATATAATGATTGATGACATAATCATGATACTAAATATGTGTAGGACATACCTGAGAAGATTGATGAGGTAAGATGGGTGGACAATAAGGAGGGAGAGAAGTATAAGAGCAAACATAAGAAGAATCAGAAGGTAAAATAAAAGAAGGATAAACTAGTTTAGACTCAATGGTATCGACGAAAGGAAGAATAATGGATGAATTAGGAAGAGAAGTGGATTGGGAGAAAAGAAAAATCTGCTTCATAAATTGAACATCTATACTAATGAATATTTTAAGAGTAGAAAGGTTAAAAAGTTTATATGTTACATCCACGTTTGACCCCCTAGGAGTTTTAGTATTTCTATGTATGCGTGATTGGATGTATACATGTATGTATACATGTTTTGGTAGGATTGCTTGCGTATGTGCTATGTATGTCTGCTTGTGTATGCGTTATGATGACGTATTGAATGTGTATTTGTATGTATGTACGGTGTGTGCATGATGGCATGCATGTCTGGTATGTTTTGTGGGTGTTTCAAGTAGCTCAGGAGCGAGTTTGAGGGTGAGAAGGGTAGAGAGGAGTGTGGTACAGGTGTATAAGGATGCGTGCGATCATACAAAGCAGGGGAAACAGGGCGGCTAGGGTTCCTGGAGGTCGTACGGGTGTACCAGAGGATGGTCCGGCCGTACGTGTGCTCGCAGGAAAATGTGTGCATCAGGTGAGTGGTGGCCGTATGGGCATACCAAAGGGTGGTACGACCGTACCGCAGCTCGCAGGTTTTTGGGTTTGTCAGGCTTTTCAGGTTGGTACGGGCGTATGGGTGGTGGTACAGCCGTACGCGACTTAAGTTGGGCTTTCTAACAGCTGAAAAATAAGGGTTTTCCTCTATTATTTTCCTTTAAACTTTCCAAGACCCTAAGAAACACCAGAAGAGAGATTTCTGGGCAACGAGAATGGGTGAGAATGTGGAATTGAAGCTAGAGCTCGATAGAGGCGGGATCACGTGCTAGAGATAGTCTTTTCTTCAGGTTTGTGCTATGGTTTTACTAGGTGGTCATGTTAGGTTTTGTTGCCCATGTGCTTTTCTTGTGGTTCTATGGTCCTGTAAGCCTAGAACTGATGTTTGGGGATTGAATTCCCTATGGTTGTGCATGGTTATACCTTGGATGTTTGTGATTGTGGCTCTGGGTTCCGAGAGGGAACGTATGTGTGGCCTTTGGTTTCGAGAAGGAACGTGGCCTTTGTTATGTGATGATTACTTTGGGATTTACATGTTTACATGGTATGTAGCTTATTCATGCATAATGAATGATGGCATAGCATAGCATGGTGAGGGGATGATATAAGGGTGGCGATATGATGGCATGAGGTGTGTCGCGGTACGAGAGGTACCAGTATCTATCAATTAGGGGGTGAGATGCTCCTACTGGTGCGAGAGGTGCCAGTATTTATTGATAATACGAGGGTGAGATGCTCCCTGCACAGGAAAAGAGTGCGAGATGCACCAAACCGAGGGCAAGTGCATGATATGATGGTAGACCGGGCATTCTTTGTTGTGTGATGCAATATGGATGTATGGTTAGGTAGAAATTGTCGTGTGATAGGCTGTGTGCCATGTGTATGGGGCTGTATGCCTGTTGCTTGGCTGTGTGCTGTATGACTGATCCATGTGTGATGCCTGTGATTGGTTGTGATATGTGTATGACATGTTATGTGTTCCTAGCACCACTGAGATTATTCTCAGCATTTATCATTTTATGAACGTAGGTCCGAGTTCAGAGGGTGAGCAGCGGGAGTAGAGG
>CANYBF011306530.1:0-21644 GCA_948192965.1 Dalechampia spathulata | reverse complement strand
CCCTGGAACGGCCAAAGTTGGCCCAGAACGGCCTAGAAAGCCCTAAATCAACTTGGATTGGCCTGAAGCTAACCCAAACTGACCCAGAGGCATTCCTAGATCGATCCAGATCAAGCCGGTCCAAAATGAGGGTGCGACAGCTTGTAAACTAGAAAACATTTTTCTACTCAATGCATCTACCATTAAATTAGCTTTCCTTAGGTGAAAATTAATTAAGCCATCATAGTCTTTAATCAACTCTATCTAGCATCTCTATTTCAAGTTTAATTCCTTCTATGTGCCTAAATACTTAAAACTTTTATGATCAGTATAAATGTAACATTTTTCCCATATAAATAAAGTCATTAAAACTTTAATCTAAATACTATAGCTACTAACTCCAGATCATTTATCGGATAGTTCTTCTTATGTGGCTTCAGTTGTCTAGAAACATATGCTATCACCTTTCAATCTTCAATCAATACATAACCTAACCCATTCAAAGATGTATCACTATATACCACATATTCCTTGCTTACAGTAAGCAAAGTTAACATTAGAGCTTAAGTTAAACATTCTTTTAGTCGATCAAAACTCTTTTAACATCTGGCAGTCCATTCAAAAGGAATATCCTTCCAAACAAGTTGAGTAAATGGAATAGCAATCATGGAAATCCTTTTATAAACTATCTATAAAAACAAACTAAACCTAGAAAACTATCGACTTCATTAACATTCTCTGATGTTTGCTAATTAGTAGCTACTTTAATTTTACTAGGATTGACTCTAATATTGTCTATTGATATCACATGACATAGAAAAGACACTTGTTCTAAATAAAAATCATATTTAGATAGCTTTTCATACAGTTGTTTCTCCCGTAATATTTATAATATAACCCAAAGATGCAAGTCATGCTCTTTTCTATTCTACGAGTACATGAAGATATCATCAATAAACATGACCATAAATTGATATATATATTATTTTGATATAGTATTCATTAATGCTATAAACGTTGTTAATGCATTAGTCAACCTAAACAACATTACCAAAAACTCATATTGGTTATACCAAGTTTAAAATGTAGTCTTTGCAATACTCTTTCTTATAGAGTATCTGTTACATGAGCTAAAAATGCTTCATAACCCTATCTCAATGGTTTCATGGCAATAGTTATTAAGATAATAATGGTTATTGATGGTGGTTTTCAATCCTTTATCTTGATAGTAGCATATAAAGGATATTTGAATATCATTATCTTCAACTTATAGTCAACCACTACTTAATATCTAGATAACTAGTCCATCCTTAGTATCACATCATACTCTCTAAATGGCATCTCAATTAAATCAAATGGAAAGCTAATATCTTGCATTATCAATGGGCAATCTCTATATATCTATCTATCTTATAATATCTTGTCCTGATGAACTAGACACCATAACATCATACCCCAAATTCTCATATTTCAAAGTATATACACAAACAATTTCAACATTTATATATGAATGAGATGATCCAAGGTCAAATAAATTTAATAACTCATAATCAAAGATAAAAAAAATTACTAACTACCACCTCTTTAGTTAATGCATCCTCTCATTGATGCATAGTATAAACTTTAGCTAAAGCTCCCTAGATTGTAGTCTAATTAACTAAACCCTGGCTACTTCCTCTTATTATCTTATCTGTACTCCTACCTCTATCACCAGATTGTAAAACTATAAAAGTAGGTCTAGCAAATGTATTATGTCTATAACTACCTCCCTCTGCTATAGTGTGTAAAGACATAACTCCATGAGTTGTACAATATTTGGCAAAGTGACCTAACCCTCCATACCTATAACCTACACCAGTTTCCACTTTGCAAACTCCTGAATGATGCTTTTTACAAGTAGGATACTGGTCATCTCGATGTTTGTGGTTTATAACTCATATATCTAGGTACGAAAGGGTTTTTAAATTTTCCCTCTTATTATAACTAATAAGCCAACTAGCACCTTTTTATAATTTTCTTGCCTGCTTGGCTCTACCTTCTTCCTCTTCATTAATAATCCACGCCTACCTAAAGGCATGAACCATCAATATAAAGAAATCCTTATAATTAAACCCTTGTACTTATGCTTAAATTTGAGGTCTTAGTTCTTGTTCAAACCACTTACATCTCTCCCTACCAATAGTAAGAATGTTAGTGGTATAGTAATCTAGTTGTGTGAACTCCCTCCCACACTCTACCACCATTATATCACCCTACCTCAAGTTGATGAACTCCTATAATTTCTAATTAGTAAATGTTGAGCAAACGTATTTCTATTTGAACACTCTAAATTTCATCCTAAGCAAACATTAACAACTCTATCACGATGTTAGGTACAATCTTCCACCACTCATATGCATCATCCTATAATAGTGAGATAGCATACTCAAACTTTATCTGATATATTCAATAAAGCTTCCTCAGTACCCTTTTGAGTCACTTTAAACATATATTTACCATATAAAGATCTATATTACTTGAAAAATCTATTGCCCTATACAATCTTAATTTCTTAAAATCCTTTTATGGGTGGAGCTTTCACCATGACCTAAAGTGAGGCTTACAATAAATGACACCAATGACATGCTTGGAACGAAAGTGCTGTCTTCTTAAGGGATTACCTCAAGGAATGATATGAACTTGATGAAGGTTGCAAGATAGAGTTGCCATTATATGGTTTCAAATTTTGTTCAACTGACCTATAGCATGAGTGCTAAGTCAAATCCTTCAAAGATGGGTTTGGGTGGTGAAGATTTATTTTCTTATAGTTTCAAGTTTGATTTTACCATTTTAGTAGAATTAATTATCCTAAGTAGGCAAGCATCCATAAGCATGAAATAAGCATACAACACGATGTAACATGGTAGCAATCATAGCAAATAATAACATGGTAAATATGATATGGTAGTCATGGTAAATGAAACATGACATAAGTATGGCATGTGAAAATGATGACATGATATAAGCATGGCATGTGAAAAATGATATAATATTGGCATGACATCTAAAAGATGATATGGCATACGCAGGATATGTGAAGGATGACATAGCATAGGCATGACAGGTGAAGGATGCGATGTCATAGCCATGAAATATGAAGGATGACATGGCATAGGCATGACATGTGAAGGATGATATTATATAAGCATGACATATGAAGGATGACATGGCATGGGAATGACATGTGAAGGTTGACATAGCATAGGCATGACATTTGAAGGATGACATGGTATAAGCAATATATGAAAGATGATATGGAATAGTATACATCATATTCTAATGATAAGATAAGCATATCAACATGAATAAAATGATAATGGCCTAGAAAAAAGAGAATGAGAGAGATAGGGGAATGCATGATGAATAAAGCTAATCATACATGTAAAAAGGGAAATCTATTAAAATAGAGGTCTATTCTTTTACAAAGGATCTTCAATGATACAAAAATTTGAGATGTTAAGCAACATCTCCTCCATTTGGCAAAATGACCTCGGGTAGCATGAGCCAAAAATGCACAAACGAGAAATACAAACAAGCAAATAATGTTAGGCAAAAAAATGAGATATGGTACATGATTGAATGTCATCTAAAAGCATGAATCAAGGGTTAAAGTTCAATAAATGTAATGGTAACGCTCATGAAAATGTAATAATAAACATGAATAACATCATGAAAATCATTAAAAATAATCAATTTTAGGTAAAGTCAGTTAAGAACATAATCAGAAGATTCTAAGATCATATAGCATCATTTAGAAATGAATCAACACCCATGTCACACGTAGACTCCGGGTGTAACATGCTCCCATAGAATAACTAATAACTTCCTAGGCATGGAAACCATCAATTATCCTACAAGGGATGCATAAAATTTTTAACATATATTACATTATCATTATATGTGTACCCGAACTCCATTGCCAACTGTAAACATTGGTATAAATATTGCATAATAATATGTAACACATCATATGCATACATCATTCATCATATATCATCCATCAAGATCATAACATTATATAATCACCCACTATGTCATATGTGTATATACAATATGATAAAGTATCGTGGTATTATGGTTACCCGCATTGAGGTCTCACCACCAGGGTATGTCACATCCATACACTTAGTATATTGTATTGATTATATGCGTGATGTGTATTAGTTAATATATATGTGATTGAGATTATGATACAGAAATGTATGATATATGAATATGATATGGAAAATAAAAGATGTGGTATTTGATAGGTCTTATGATGTCGACATGATAATAGCTGGTGATTGAGTAATGAATAGTATGATAATAAGATGGGTACGACATCAAGATTGATGTTAGTAAATGTATGGATATCCTTATATGTGTTATGTATTGATTGCTAAAGAATACTTAATATATATATAAGTGTGCTTGAGTAAGAAAATTTGTTTGCATGCATGAGTATATGTGTATTCATATATGAATATGAACGTATATATGTAAGCTTATGTCTATAGTTTTAAATGATGATTAAAATGCATGTATATAACGTATTATAATGTATATAACGCACTATATTATATAATATATTATATTACATATATCATATTAGTGGAATGAAAGGACATGGTTGAGTGCATGTGTATGCATGATAACCGACAGAACTCACCCCATTGGATTAAAAAGAACTTAGGAAGAAAACCCACCCATCCATTCTTTTCTTCTCTTCATTCTCACCATAACACTTATCATTTTTCCCTTATTCTCCTTGTTTTTACCAAAACACTTACCCTTCTTCCTCTTCTCCTTGTCTTTGCCATAGCACTTATTTTTCTTCTTCACTTCATTTCCACCATAACACTTACTCTCCTTCTTCTTCTTATTTTACCGCAACACTTATTCTTCTTCTCTTTGTTTCTTTAATCGATCCTCACCCAAATGAACATGCATGTATGTTTACTTTGTAATCAAGCTTAGAAAGACTAAGTGAGTGAGTGTGTCAAGTTTGTAAAAGATCAATGGTTGGGTCAAAGTGGAAAGCTATTTGCATGATTTTAATTTCATTTTCCCTTCCTTAATTCCTAATCACCTTAACTTCTAACTGTAGGGTATATTGAATATCTAAAGAAGAAATTTCTTTAAGGTGAGTTATGACCAAACAATTGTGTGTGCAAGTTCTCTTAGTTCCATGGTGTTTGAGGGAAAAGATGTGGTTACCGAGTAATTTACCTTGTTTATTTACCATATTAAGTTATTGTAAAGCTGTTTTGTAAATTGGAAGTGAACTTATGGTTACTGTGTATGTAATGTGCATAAGGTGACATTTTGGACATGTATGTGTGAATAAGTTGAGTGCTGTATTTTATGGATATTCTGCATGTTTGAATTGGTGTATGAATCCACATGATGATTACTTAAGAATATAAATGAATTGAATTACCATGGGGTTGAGTATGTATTATGCGGTTATATGTGGAAATGTTATTGAATGATCATAAGCTAAGAGATTGCCCTTTTACACATGATAAATGGTTTATCTTCCACTGCCTAGAGAATAATTAACTAATGCTATATATATATGCTTAATTGAAGCTTATTCGTTGCTTGGAATGGTAGGTTGCGGCATGTGATAGTTAACTCCGACTTAGATTACATTTTATTTATTTAAGGGAGGTGGAATTAAGCTTACGGTAACTTGTAAATTAAGGGCTTAAATAGTTCAATTATTAAGCATGTAATAGGTATTTGGAAAGCTCTATGAACTTACTTTTCAATGGTATAAAAATTTCTCTACTTGGTATTGGATTGGTTGACAAAAATAAAGAAGGAAAGTGGATTGCTCCTATTATGAATATGAAATATGGTTATGTGATACCCTAACTTATGCGTTTGAATTGAGAATTTTAATGAGTAAATTTATGGGCATATCATATATTAAATTAAAACTTACTAAATTTATTTCTCAATAATGCAAAATTTATTTAATTTCGAATTAAAAGAGGCAGCTTCTTAAGGATTAAAAGAAAATATTTTAGATGGATTTCCAAGATTAACTATTTTAATTAACTATTTTAATAAATGAATTAATATACGTATAATATATCATTAGGAAGCTTTTAAAGTCTACTTTACTACAATATCAAATTTATTTTAATTCAATAAGATTTTCATTTAATAACGAAGGAGAATAATACATTAATTTCTAGATTGTTCAAAAGTAGTTTTATATAGGATTTTAAAGTAAGATGTTTATTATTTATTTAAATGAATGGATTTCTATACGTGTGATATACCATTTGAAAACTTATTAAATCTAGTTTTTAATAATATAAAGATTATGTTATTTTGACATTATATATTTCATATTTTGACTCGTGTAACAAGCTAGATAATATGGATAGTAATTGCATTTTTGAATATTGTTATAATTTCCTTATTTGATATTATGTTTTAATATGTGAATTGACTTGGTATGCATAATTGATTGTTATACAGTAGTGTGTGTATATATATATACTATAAAGTGATTACAAAAGTGTGAATTATGAATGATTAATAAATATATTCAATCTTTTTATTAAATACGAACATTGTATTATGATTTAGGTGGTTCCAAGGATAGTCAATGCGTACCACCAGGTAATTTAGACAAGGGGAAAGTAATTGTAAGTTTGTACTAGCATTCCTCGATCATTAAATGATCTATAAAGGAACTTCATTTGTAATATAATACAATGTCATTAAATGATTATTCATAAGATTATATTATATGCATTCATTATTTCTAATCATGAATGCATCATCATATCAAGTATGACACAGCATATCATGGAGAAATAAGGAAGGAGGAAAATGAGTGAAAGTGAGGAAATGTTTAAGTGTACTGGGATATAAAATGGATTTCCACGGGAAATTGAATGGAAATGAAATGTGTCACAACCACATTTGTAACATGCCTTATGTGTGCATTATATATTGATGTGTATATGATCAATGAATGTGAGTGTGATATATGATATCATTATACATATATATATATGAATGTTAATTATGTCATGAGGTTGTATTTCTTGATTATGTTGATATGCATGATGTATGAATGCGATGATGGAATGTTAAATGTGTTATGAGGAGAGTGGATTGATATTTTAGATGTTATGGTTGTGTGTTATGCTTGGTTTGGAATAGGTACCTTAAGAGTAAGTTAGAATGGTTTATGGTGAAGGTTAGATTGTGGTACGGGCATACGAGTTACCGTACGAGCATACCAGTCATGAGAAGAAAGTGGCACTAAGCTCCTGGAGACTGTATGGGCATACCATTTGGCCGTATAGCCGTACCGTTGCTCGTAAGAAAATTGGTGCATCAGTAGCGTAACAATCATTTTACGATGGTGTGGGTGTACCAACGTATGGTATGGTCGTACCAAATGGAGCCCTTGGGTTGGTACGGCCGTATAGGAATCCGTATGACTGTATGTAACTTAATTTTGACTTTTCAATAGATAAACATGAGCTTTTTCTCACTTTTATCTTATCCTTATCTTTCTTAAACCTTTAGAAAGAATAAATTTTAGAGTGGTTTAGTGCTAGAGAAGTGTGAGAGCTTGAAGAGGAAG
The DNA here is from genome assembly GCA_948192965.1 of Dalechampia spathulata. Taxonomy (NCBI): domain Eukaryota; kingdom Viridiplantae; phylum Streptophyta; class Magnoliopsida; order Malpighiales; family Euphorbiaceae; genus Dalechampia; species Dalechampia spathulata. Next base: position 14,029 of record CANYBF011306530.1, on the reverse strand, counting down.
AATAGCTACCAAACTACGGGCATATGCTAGGTGTTGTATAATCGCAGGTTTATGTTAGTGTGATGTTTTGCCTTTTACCTTGCTATGGGACCTAAGTAAGGTTTGGAAGTGATGTCTTACGTTTATTGACTATGTGTTTTACAATGTTCTCTCATGATGAGTTTTGCATACATCCTTAAAAGCATCATTTGCATAGTATGATATGTATTCCATATGCATAAAGACATTCATGGCATGCATGGAGATGTATGAGGGAAAAAGAAAGGAAAAGAGAGATGATTGCAGAGCTATATGCTCTAGACATACTGGGTCATACAGATGATGGATTCCCTTGAGGAATCATATAGTTTAATGCTCTCCTTTGGGAGATGAGTCTCGAGACCTACAATAAAGAAATGGGTTCATAGAATCATACAGTTAAATGCCCTCTTTTGAGAAATGAGTACCGGTACCTATAAGGACCTAGTATGTGAGAGAATTATGTATAATTATCTATAAAAATAAAAGGGAATGTAAAGAAAAGAGGATGAGGGAGTTCATATAGCATGATTGTATTCTAATCATGTACATTAAGAAAGGAAATGTGTCCACTTAAGTTCACTTTGGTTGATGGAACATTATGATGATGATTGAAATGATATGATGATTGATGTTAAACGTGATTGAAATGATTGTGAGTTAGGATGTTGTTTTGTCTCTATTCATGCTTGAGTATGATTATGATTTGTGTGTACATATATGTCTATCTAGGACCACTAAGTTTTATACTCAGTGTTTATCATTTGATGAATGTAGGTACTGAGTCTTCAGGTGAGCATTCAAAGAAGTGATTGACGGGTTCAGCAGAGAGTTAAATTTTATAAGGATCTTATGCTTGAAGTGGTACTTAGAGTTTGAAGCATGCTCCTACCATTCTGTTAATGTAGTTCTTTATTGATCATAGAGGCAGTAGTTACCATTGTGTTTTTATGGTGATATACTTAAAGGGTGTACATGTAATTGTATTAAACTTAATGTATGAACTGGTGAATAATGATAGGTATATATGATATGTTTGTCTAGTTTTTATGATGGCATCTAAACCTTAATTGAATGAATGAATATCTAGGTTAAGTTAATTGAATATTAATATACGCCACGCTGCGACCCCTTTTTCACCACTAAATACAGTGATTTATGCCTATACTATTTTATGATAGGTTGTAAGTACATACGTACCCCTTATAGTGTAAATAATGGTTTCCTTATGGGGGATCATTGTTTGTACTACGGGAGCATGTTACTCCAGGTATGGGCTGGGTGGGACATGTTTTAGTGGTATCAAAGCTATGGTTTAACTCGACATGTAATTTCTTCAAGTGATAGGACTATTGCCTATGATTAATAAGCTACATAGAAGGAGTATTGTTCATCCTTACCGTTGCTGACCATCATGATCTATGTTTATGTGTTATAGATTAAGTTAGATGACCGATCAGGTAGTGATTGTCAGTGAGGAAGGAGGGGGTAGCTTTAATCCCCAAGAGAGTTTATCAGAAATAGGGGATAGAATTGAGAAGCAGCCAAGACAAGAAGGACAGGGGGAACCGAGTGAGAGGGTGCCTTGAGGTAATCGGGCAAATGCTTCAGCTGTGGATCCTATGGTAACTTAGTTTGCCCAGTTTCTTTGATATCTATAGACACAGAGTCAGACTCTACCTGCAGCTCCGGCTCCACCTCCAGTAGAACAGAGAGAGGAGTACAAGATGGATTTCAAGAAATTGAGATTGTATGGGGCTACTAACTTTGCTAGGATTACTGATCCGTATATGGCAGAGATGTGGTTAGAGTGGACACAAAGAGTGTTACGTCAGTTGAAGTGTCCCGAGATAGCTAAATTTGAGTACGTCATTTCTTTATTGCAAGATGATGTGTAAGAGTGGTGGAAGACCATTCCCCAGAGTACGGCAAATCCTCCTGTGCTAACATAGGATGATTTCCAGAGGCAGTTTCATCAAAAATATGTACCTTCAGGCTATACAAATGAGAAGCTACATGAGTTCCTCAGCTTAAAACAGGGGATTATATCAGTTGCAGAGTATGAGAGGGAGTTCACATGATTAGCTTATTATGCAACCAATATTCTGACTTCTAGCCGGGAGGGATGCAAGAGATTTGAATAAGGTTTGAATCCAAGAATTAGGGCATTGGTTTAGGGTTTCAATTATAAGGATTTCTCAGCTCTGATGGCTAATGCACTGAACTAAGAGCATATGATGTAAGAGGAGAGTGCTCATCAAGAATATTTAAGGAGACTATTTAGAGGGTCAAGTTCCTCATCGGGATTTTAGAAGAGGGGCAAGTTCAGGCATTCCTTTCCTTCATGATTGATTGATTCGACCAATGCTACCCTGACAGGCATAGAGTGGGAGACCTACATTCCACAAAGGTATAGGATCGAGTTTATATTGTACTTGTTGTAGAGTACACTATGGGATTTGCTGAATGGGTATAGATTTATGCTATCGATGTTGTAAAGCTATTCATTATGCTAGAGAGTGTCCAGTATGTTATGATATACTAGTACAGACTATTTTTGAAGGTGGGTCTTATCAGTAAAACCTGACATCTAGATATAGTTTTGAAGGTTCTCAGAGTTTAGAGAAAGGTAGAGGCAGAGTTAGAGGCCATGATGGAGGAGGTCGTGGTGGTAGTCAATGGTTCATGAATCAGACTGTTGGGGCTCCTGCTAGAGTGTATAACTTGGTGCAACATGATGATCAGTGTGCCTCTAATATGGTGATTGGTAATCTTCTTATCTCTAATCATGATACATTGGTATTATTTGACCCTGGTTCCTCACACTCTTATATTAACATGGGATTCACCTAACTGCTTAATCTATCATATGAGGGGTTAGGTTATAAAGTAGTGGTTTCTAGTCCTTTGATCATTCATTATGTGTGTTTTCTATCTGACCTAGTGGAGATGCCTTTTGTGAATATGATATTATATTGGGCATAGAATGGTTGGCAAAGTATAAGGCAGTGATGGATTGTCAGCAGAAGACAATGACCCTGTAACATTCAGAATATGCTATAATATAGATAAGGGGTAACGTACCGTCAGTAACTGCTAGGTTGATTTTGATTATGACAGCACATAAATTGTTACGATAGGGTTGTGATGTGATACTAGCACATATGATAGATATGAAACAAAGACGAGTAAAGTTGGTAGAGATTCTAATGGTATGTTACTTCCCTGATGTGTTTCTAAAGGAATTGTCAGAGTTACCGCCAAAAAGAGAAGTGGAATTCGAGATAGAAGTGCTACCAAGTACTGAACCTATTTCCATGACACCTTATCGAATGGTGCCCATATAATTGAAAAAGTTGAAGATACAGTTGCAAGAATTGCTAGATAAGGGTTTCATCAGACCGAGTGTTTCACCGTGGGGGGCACCTGTACTGTTTATGAAGAAGAAGGATGGCACTATGAGAATGTGTATTGACTACAGACAGCTAAACAAGGTAACAATCAAGAATAGATATCCTTTGCCATGTATTAATGACTTGTTTGATCAGCTTAAGGATGTCGTAGTGTTCTTAAAGATTGATTTATGATCAGGCTATCATCAGCTTTGGGTGAAATAGGGTAGCATAGCGAAAATAGCTTTTAAAACTCACTATGCGCGCTATGAGTTTCTAGTGATGCCATTCGAGTTGATGAATGCACCAGTAACATTCATGGCACTGATGAACATGATTTTTACGGATTATCTAGACCAATTTATCATAGTGTTCATTGACAATATATTGATGTGTTCAAAGACTCAAGAAGAGCATGATAAATATTTGAGATTGGTACTGCAACAACTGTGAGAGAAATAGCTGTATGGAAAATTATCAAAGTGTGACTTCTGGTTAGAACAAGTGGCCTTTCTAGGACATGTTATCTCAATTAAAGGCATTAGAGTGGATCTGAGTAAAATAAAAGTTGTACTTGATTGGTAGATTCCACAAAATGTCAGTGAGGTTTGTAGTTTTTTAGGATTAGTCAGATATTACAGAAGATTTGTGGAAGGATTCTCTATGATTGCTATGTCGTTGACAATGCTACTGTGAAAGGATATTCCTTTTAATTGGATAGAGGAATGTCAGAGGAGTTTTGACCAATTAAAGGAATGTTTGACTCAAGCTCCAGTTCTAACATAACCTATGCCAGGTAAAGAATTTATGATTTACAATGATGCTTTGCTCAACGGATTGGGGTGTGTTCTTATGCAAGATTGGAAAGTGATTGCCTATGCTTTGAGATAGTTGAAGCCACATGAGAAGAACTACCCTACTCATGATTTGGAATTGGCAGCCATTGTCTTTACACTAAAGATTTGGTGACATTATTTATATGGTGAGCTATGTTATATGTACACCTATCATAAGAGTTTGAAATATTTAGGCATACATAAGGAATTGAATTTGAGACAGAGATGTTGGATCGAGTTGATTAAAGATTTTGACTATGTGATCAATTATCATCTGGGGAAGGCTAACTCAGTAGTAGATGCCTTAAGCAGAAAGATGTTTACCAGATTGAAATAGTCACCTTTGATGCTGGTATTGGAGATGCGACAGTTGAATGCTTCATTGATAATGCAATCTGATTACATTTTAGCACAGTTGTAGTTGCAAGTGAAGCCAACATTGACAGATCTGATTTAGAGAGGTACAGTGAATGATGAAGAGTACCAGAAGCAGTTGTAGAAAGTACAGACAAGTAAAACTGCACTTTTTATTATGGATGATGATGGTAATCTGAGACATAGGGTACAATTGTATGTTCTTGAGGATAAAGAATTGAAAAGGTTGATTTTAGAGGAAGCTCATAGTTTAACATATTCATATAACCTAGGGGGTATGAAGATGTACAGAGATCTGAAACAATATTACTGGTAGGTTGGTATGAAGAACGACATAGCAGATTATGTTGCCAAATGCTTGATATGTTAGTAGGTAAAAGCAAAACACCAAGTGCCGACTAGGTTACTTAGTTCGTTACCTATACCAGAATGGAAGTGGAATTATATCATAAAGGACTTTGTCATAGGGTTACCGATGATGCAAACTAAGCACGATACGGTATGGGTAATAGTTGATAAGTTAACAAAGATAGCCCACTTCTTAACTGTACATATGGACTATAGTCTTGAAAGATTGGCAGGATTATATATGGATGAGATTGTTTGATTGCATGGGATTCCATCATCTATTGTATCGGACAGAGATCCATGATTTATGTCTCGATTTTAGGGTACTTTCTAGAGAGGTTTGGATACTAAAGTTCATTTTAGTATTGTTTTTCATCCTCAGACCGATAGTCCATTAGAGACGGTGATACAGATCTTAGAGGATATGTTACGTACATGTGTCCTTGAATAGGAAGGTAACTAGGATAGATATTTGCCATTGATTGAATTTGCTTACAACAACAATTATCAGTCCAGTATACAGATGGCTCCTTATGAAGTATTGTATAGTAGAAGAGATAGGATGCCTTTGCATTGGGATGAGGTTGGTGAACGGAGATTGATTGGTCCTGAACTGGTACAACATGCCAAAGAGCAAGTACAATTGATTAAGACCTGACTGAAGATAGTAAATGATAGGCATAAGTCTTATGTAGATTTAAAGAGATGAGACATATAATATAATGTCAGAAATAAAGTGTTTCTCAAGGTGTCTCCGTGGAAAAGGATTATAAGATTTAGTCGAAAGGGTAAGTTGAGTCCTTGGTTTACTGGCCCGTACGACGTATTGGAGAGAGTAGGACTGTTGGCCTACAGATTAGCCTTACCATAAAACTTGGATTAGATTCATAATGTGTTTCACATCTATATGTTGAGGAAGTATAGATCACATCCATCTTATGTACTTCCAATGGAATCTATTGAGATCCAACCTGATTTATCTTATAGTGAAGAACAAATTCAGATATTGGCCAGAGAGACTAAATAGTTGAGGAATAAATAAATACCATTAGTGAAGGTATTGTGGAATCACCATACAGAACAGAATGCTACATGGGAATGGGGGTTTGTTATAAGGGAGCAGTATCCTCATTTGTTTCTTAGTAAGTCAGGTTAGAATTTTGGGACAATTTCTTTTTAGGGGGAAAGAGTTGTCACACCCACATTTGTAACATGCATTATGTGTACACTATATATTGATGTGTATATGATCAATGAATGTGAGTATGATATATGATATCATTATGCGTTCGTAAATAAATGTTAATTATGTCATGAGGTTGTATTTCTTGGTTATGTTGATATGCATGATGTATGAATGCAATGATGGAATGTTAAATGTATTATGAGGAGAGTGGATTGATATTTTAGATGTTATGGTTGTGTGTTATGCTTAGTTTGGAATAGGTACCTAGGGAGTAAGTTAGAATGGCTTATGGTGAAGGTTAGATTATGGTACGGGCGTACCAGTCATAAGAAGAAGTGGCACTAAGCTCCTGGAGACTGTATGAGCATACCATTTGGCCATACGGCCATACCATTGCTCATAAGAAAATTGGTGCATTAGTAGTGCATCAGTCATTTTGCGATGGTGCGGCATTCCAACGTATGGTATGGTCATACCAAATGGAGCCTTTAGGTTGGTACGGGTGTACAGGAATCCATACGGCCATATGTGACTTAATTTTGACTTTTCAATGGATAAACATTAGCTTTTTCTCACTTTTGTCTTGTCCTTATCTTTCCTAAACCCTTAGAAAAAAGAAGATTATAGTGGTTTACTGCTAGAGAAGTGTGAGAGATTGAAGAGGAAGGATAGCTACCAAACTATGAGTATATGCTAGGTGTCGTATAGTCGCAGGTTTGTGCTAGTGTGATGTTTTACTTTTTGCCTTGCTATGGGACCTAAGTAAGGTCTGAAAGTGAGGTCTTATGTTTATTGACTATGTGTTTTCCAAAGTTCTCCTATGATGAGTTTTGCATACATCCTTAAAAGCATCATTTACATAGTATGATATGTATTCCATATGCATAAAGACAATCATGGCATGCATGGAGATGTATGAAGGAAAAAGAAAGGAAAAGAGAGAGATGATTGCAAAGCTATATGCTCTAGACATACTAGGTCATACAGATGATGGATTCCCTCAAGGAATCATATAGTTTAATGCCCTCCTTCAAGAGATGAGTCTCAAGACCTATGGTAAAGAAATGGGTTCATAGAACCACACAGTTAAATGCCCTCTTTCGGGAGATGAGTACCAGTACCTACAGGAACCCAGTATATGAGAGAATTCTGCATAATTATCCAAGAAAATAAGAAGGAATGTAAAGAAAAGTGGATGAGGGAGTTTGCATAGCATGATTGTATTCTGATAATGTACATTGAGAAAGGCAATGTGTCCGTTTAAGTTCATTTTGGTTGATGGAACATTATGATGATGATTGAAATGATATGATGATTGATGTTAAACATGATTAAAATGATTATGAATTAGGATGTGGTTTTGTCTCTATTCATGCTTGAGTATGATTATGATTTGTGTGTACGTATATGTCTGTCTAGCACCACTGAGTTTTATACTCAGCGTTTATCATTTGATGAGCGTAGGTACTGAGTCTTCAGGTGAGCGTTTAGAGAAGTGACCGATGGGTTCAGCAGAGAGTCAGATTTTGTGAGGATCTTATTATTGAAATGGTACTTGACATCTGAAGCAAGCTCCTACCATTCTGTTAATGTAGTTCTTTATTGATCATAGAGGCAATAGTTACCATTGTGTTTTGGTGGTGATATACTTAAAGGATGTACATGTAATTGTATTAAACTTAATGTATGAACTAGAGAATAATGATAGGTATATGTGATATGTTTGTCCAAATTTTATGATGGCATCTAAAATTTAATTGAATGAATGAATATCTAGGTTAAGTTAAATGAATATTAATATACGCAAAGCTGCAACCCCTTGTTCACCACTAAATACAATGATTTGTACCCATACGATTTATGATAGGTTGTAGGTACGTATATATCCCTTGTAGTGTTAGTGACGGTTTCCTTATGGGGGATTATTGTTTATGCTATGGGAGTATGTTACTTTAGGGCTAGGTGTGACAAAATGGGTTCTTATTTATTGAACCACCAAAATGAAAGACCCAGTATGGAAATGTGAACAATTGAAAATGGTCAATGAAATAAAAATGGCAAAGGAAAAGTAGAGGGAGAGTGCAATCCAAAAGTTGCATTCTTAAAGGAATATTTCATCACATTTAACATTTATTGATGAAATAACATTTTCAAATGTTATAACTGTTATTATACTGTGAACCATTATGAATGAATAATTGTTATATAATAAAGTTCAAAGGTAAATAGCAAAAAGTAGTTACAAGTAATAATGCTATACGGCTAATGGCATATTTTGTTACTAAATGGAATTAATGCTGAAACATTTTGATTATATTAAAGTGGTGATTCTATGATATTATGTGAATATTATGTTATTTATGATGATTTATTTTACTATCACCATTGATTTTTGTACTCAGCGTTTATTAATTGATGAATGCAGAAACTAGTGGCATAAGAGAGCACAGGATATAGTAGTATCAGCAGCAGGTCTTTGAGATAGTGATTTTGGTTAGAAGACTCGGACTCCAAGGCAAACTCTTACTCCTCGATTTTCATGCAGCTTACTCCTTTTCTACTTTTGGCAGTAAAAATAATTGTAATATATAAACTACTATATTTTACATTTTATAATGTAAATATAACGATACCACCAGAGGTGTTCCTAAATAAATAAAGTAATGTTTGCATGACTTTACTATTTAAATGTGTGAAAGTAAAGAATGATTGTTTTATGATATAATCTTATGAAATAGGTTTACTGAATGTGTACAGTTGGTTTATCGATATGCATGCTCTAAAAATTTTTTATTGCATTTTGCAAGTTAATTATTTGAATCCTTTGTAAGGTGATTATCAATTTTTTTACTTTAAGAAGTTGGTAATTATGCTGCGTGAGCATGTTACACAGTTGTAAGCGTGATAGGGTGCTACTGCCATTATTATTAATAAAAGAGCTACATAATGTAAAATTGTTCTAGAGCAAGCTACATACGTCCAATACCACTCTGAGAATGAGATTTTCTTCAAAATCTGACTCCCAGCTAACTACAAATCAACTATCTGTATGCTCACCTATAGGTCCTGAGCCTGCATTCATCAAATGACAAACAATGAGTATAAAACTCAGTGGTGCTATAAAAATATGTACATGACATGAACAAATATCAAAAGAATCATGATAAAGCCATTTCAAATTCATCATTCATGTATCATCGTACTTATATCATATTGTAGCATTTACGTTGTACCATGTCTGCAATAATTCATATATAGTGTAACGATAGGAATAAATACCATGTAAGTATCCTGTAACTTTCCTGTAACCATTCTAAATATAATAGCATCAAAGTATATACATCTATATAATATCACAATTATAATGCCATATGTGTACTTTCATGAATAGTACATTTTTCTATAATGTCTACATAAAGTATTGATATTCGTTCTCGTATGAACATATGACATCTGTATGCTTTTTGTGAACCCATCATTAATTTGTTGTTCCATAAGGAACAAACTATATGATTCCTTGAGGAAATCCATTATCTGTGTGATCCAATAGCTCTATAACCATCTCTTTCTTTTCCTTTCTACTTTATAACTTGTTTATGGCATACCATGAATATGCCTTTATGCTTGTATGGTTTATGACATGATATATGAATGATGCTTAAATGATAGTGTACAATGTTGGTCATATGAGAACATTGACTATATAAAGTCATTCTATCGGTACTATAAGCATTTCAACAAAAAACATGATTTGAAAACTTTACATAGAATCATGAAGTGATAAGCACAAACCTATGGTAGTGTTACCCTTATTGTGTGCCTGAGGATTAGTATGTGTCTCTTTGGTTGTACCTGTATCATTTCCATTTCACATTCCTTTTAGAAAAACCATTCATTTCATTCAAGTATGATAACACCTTAAGGTATTCCAATCCATTCATAACATTAATCATAGTTTTAAATTCATTCATGAAGAATAAGCAAACATGAATCCATTCCATTATACATCACATAATAATCATAGTGATCATATAGTCATTTGGGCCAAGTATAGATGACTAGTCCTTAATACATGCAAAATTTGTATTTAAGTATCATTAATTACCCTTTTACACTATTACATGTCATTAGCATGATTTATACTTTAACTCATTCATGCCTTTATATGCAAGTCTTTAAGGTAGCCTTACTTATTCATGAGAACATGTAGATCATATATTTTAACCATTTTGGCAAGCATAAATTACCAAGGAATTCATAATTCAATATATCACATTTAGCCCATTTTATACCTTTAAGTGTGTCTATAAGTGTATAAGATTGAGTAATAGGGTCTTAAAGGGTATAACTTGAAGTTTGGAAACTTGAAACATGCTTCCTTTAAGTGGTGAAAACATGTAAGGCAATGCATTATTCATTTGATATATGGTACTATTCATTTGGTCAATTTTTACTTTACTTTTCGTTTTACTTCTACCTTACTTTGCTTTATCCTTTTTATGACCTTATAGGACTCATTATGAACCATGAGGAACACTTAAAATTAGGCCTTTAATCCATGTAGTAATCAAGGGAACAAACCATGCAAACAAATTCCTAAGTCATAGGAAAACATAGTATACAAATTCACTTTACAAAAACCTTTCATTTTGGTTTTCTTGTCAGTGACCCCATAGGTGATGTCCCTATTTTGACTACCTTAAACCTTTTTTTTTATTATAAACCAAGTTTCATTAAAAACTAGACTTAATACATTTTGATTTGAGTATTTTTATAGAATGTTTGGACAACATTAAGTCCTCCAAACATCATTTCTATTTCGCATCAAAAATTCTACGAGGCTAAATCCGGATTTGCATATTTAAGGTTCTATTTAGTTTTTCATGAAACCAAATGCCAATTTCTTCATGCTAACACCCTATTACATCTTACATTCATGCATTCTTATAAGTTATTCACTCATACAAAATTTTAGAGGCTATATACAAAAAAATGTCAAATTTGGGCAACAACTTTTTAAACACTTTCTTCTTTGTACCACTTCATTTCTAATGCATGTTTGACATTTTAATTCACTTCCATTTGCACTCAAATTACACAATCAATATCCCAACACATAAATTAAGCATTTCATCCATAAAAATCAAGCTAAAACACAATGTTTTCCCCTTATACTACAAGCAACTCATGCTTCTAAAATATGGCAGCAAGCATCCCATTCACAATCACTTCTGTTCTTCCACTTTCCTTCACCCTTTTCATATATTTTAGCACATTTCATCACCTCATATTCATCATCAACACATATCATAATAAAATAAGAGTTAATTACATTGTATATAATCTAGGATTTGTATTAAAACTCATACACATACATAACTTCATTTCAGTTGCACCAAAATAACATATTAAGCATGCTTAAGTACATATTTCATCTAATTCATCATTTTTCCTTCATTTACTTCAAATTCTTCATGTTAGCTAAAAACCCTACATGCTCCATACATCAAATATATCAAAGAATATAAAGTAATAAGCACACATATGAAGAGAACAAGCTTGAAAACCCCTTAAATATAGAATTTCCATGAAAAATTACCTTCGATTTATGATTTTCTTTAAGTTAGAAAGGAAGAAGGAGGAGAAGGAGAAGTAGTTCAAATGTTTTTGGAGTTTAGAATGGTAAATCCTACATTCCCTTCTCTTTATTTCATATTTAATGATTTATTTTATTATTTTTAATAATTTCAAAGAAGGAACCAATCATATGTTTACACTTGTCAACATATAACTAGTTTCCTTAATTAAATTGATTTCTTACTCCTTTAATTAATTAATTTCTACCTAATTCCATACTGTGGTCAAACATATCATACATGCACATGAGTACATAAATACATACATATTTTTAGTTTCCATAATTGTCCCTCTCCTTTTATAAAATGACATTTATGTCCTAAATTCATACTTAATATTTTCTTAATTCTAACTTCACCACCAGTTCCTCTCATGCATTTTATCATGTATATTCTCATACAATAACATGTCTAGCATGCCAAGATGTCACATTCCATGCTCTAATTCTACAATTGAATATTATTAAAAACCATGTGGACAAACACTTCCAATGCACATCTCAAGGCATTTTAAACATTTTCCCATCACTTGATGTTTCTTTTCATTTATTCCTTTCTCTATAGTTCCTATATCTTATGGACTTTCCATCATCTCTAAGACATTTAATGGCATATGAATCAATTCAAGGTATTCATAATCATAACATTATTGTGCATTTCATACTTTGATCACTCCTTCATCATAATGCATGCATAAAATGTAAACACACAAAGGATGCTATGAATACGGGTGTGACAACCCAATTAAGCTCAATTATGTCAAGTGATAAGTAAAACTCAATTAAATGGCATTTAATTGATAAAATCAAGCAAATTAATTGATTTAATAATAAAATCAATAAAAATTGATCATATAAATGAAATTAAAGGACTCTAACACCATTCAAACATCAATTAAAGATGAAATACACATCCAGCTCAAATGCAACCAAATCAATTATAACAAAAATCAAATTAACCTAAGCTTTTAACTTGAAAATTAATTTTGAAGCCAAAATTATTCAAATGGGATCAATTTTTAATAAATTCATATTATTAAGGTTACTGTGAAACCACTAAGCCTACTAAAAACTTTTATTAGGATCAAAAAATAAGCGACAATGAGGAAAAAATCATGAAACTATGAAAATTTGGCAGCTATATATGTAGCATATAACATGACATGCGCTAAATGTAATAAAATTCAAGGTTACATGCATAGCATATAGGGTGATATGCATCATACATAACATGTAGAATTAACCAAAAATGACTTTTTAAGCAAAAACATGAAAGAAATCATAAACCTAAGTGAATATGAGATTGTTAGAGATCATTCTAGCTGCGGGAAAGTTAAGAATGCTATTGTTACATTCATGATTGAAGCCAATCAATAAAAATTCAATGCTAAATCATAAACCCATTAAGAAAATAAAGAAAAAGAGAGAGGAAGAAGCATTCCAACACTCACCAAGTAGCATTAGGCCTTAATCTTGATTCCAAATGAGTTTAGGGAGTTCAAATGAGGATTAATTAGTCTGTAATCCTAATTAAGAATTTAATTAACTACTTAATTAAGTGAGAAATGATTTGGGCAAATTTTGGCCTTAATTTGTAAATTTTAGGCCCTTTTCCTATAAATACACAAGCCATATTTATAGATGTAGGTCAAGTGTTACCAAAAATGAGTTAGCAATATGAGATTCTATGAATTTTGCAAGTGATATGCACACTATATAGTGTCATTTGTGTAATATACAATGTATAGAAGGGCTATATGCATAACATATAATGCATAAAAGTGTTATATGTGCAACATATAGTAGTATATGTGTAGCACATTAGAGTTTGCACCCTATGTGCACCCCATAATTAGAGCACCTCAGGATGTGCATCTTATACTCTTTAGTCCTCATTTATGCTAAAAAGGCATGGTGATATATGGAGCATGTTAGATTTGCATAGGAGAAGGCCATGCACCATGTGCATGTCAATTGAATGTGCACATGCCTAGGAGAGTGACAGTCATCAATGTTATAGCCATGATGTTTATGGTAATAATAATAGATTTTGGTGTATACTGGGGTTGGGGGTGATGTTTGGAAATTTGGCTAAAATGGTGTTGACCTTGACTTTTCACCATCGTATAATTTAGGATTTTTATTGATTCGGTTAGGACTTAGTCCCCGGTATCAATCCCAATTATGCGTATAGGCCCTTGTATCTTATTCTGTGTGTTCTGGTGTGTAGAACAATTCA
>CANYBF011306462.1:0-12643 GCA_948192965.1 Dalechampia spathulata | reverse complement strand
TTAGAAATTACCTTAAAGATGATTTTCTCCTTCTTCTTCTTTTTCCCCCTTAATATTTCGACTTTCTCTCCTTCCTTTCTTCATTTCTTACTTAATTTATTAAATATTAACTTTTATTAATGTTAAGTTGGAAAAAGTACCATTTTAGTCCTTAACTTTTTAAGGACTTACACTTTAACCCATAAACTTTCAATTTTACCAAATAGGTCCTTCCATAATTTTAAATATTATAATTAAGTCCCTAAACTTTTATTATTATCAATTTAATCCTAAAACTAGAATTTCTAATATTTCTCTTACCAATTTTCTAAAATTCTAACTTTACCCTTAAACAATCCCAATAATATCAAATGTATCCTATTCGATATTCTTAGTTATATTTCAATCCCGAACACCTCTAAATAGCTTAATGAAATCCTCATTTTACTCTGGATAAGATTCCATAGTTTAATTCGTCTAAAACGACTTACGCAATTGAAAATAGTGCATTTCCCAGGGGGTCACCCATCCTCCCCTCTTAAGCACATTTAACTGTAATATTTTTAATTCATATATTAAACTTAGTTTCTATCCCAAATTTTATTTTATTCTACTATATTCCTTGTCCCGAATACGGAATATTTAGTTTCCATGATTAACCCGATTATGCTTATGTAACTTAAGATAAGTTTAAATCCAAAGTTCTCAAAATTTACATTTATGCCATTAGTTCATTTTCTTAAGAATTCACATACACATTCTTCTAGCCCTTATTTGTGGGTGTAACAAGGTATGCCTAACAAATAAAATATTTTATTTAAATCCGACCCATTTTTTAAAACTTGGATATACCCCATGTTAAATAGGCTTAAGTATACCCAATAACTTGAATGACAAGAAGCTCTCCACCCTTATCTTAGAAAATGGAAGGCCTTAGATTTATATTCCTTTGAGGGATTTATTTCCTTTTATGTCATTTAAAAACATTTAAGATGGGTATGTGCAATTGTTGCACCATGCATGGTCCTGGCTCATGCATGTTATGGCATGCTCATGCAACTAATATATACATCATTATAACAATTTATAATATGATGATTATGGACTTCTAAGTCTAAGGTCAAACCAAGGTTATGCATGATTTTACAAACCTCAAAATTTGAAATAATACTATTCTATTACAAATTTTACCTTGGAGTTCCACTTTTGGTCACACCTTTGATCCTTTGCTCCTTTTGTATCTTTTACATCCTATGTAATCTAATTAAAAATTTCAATAATAGAAACCCCAAGTTACATTTAGGGGGAGTAGATGAGAAGAGAAGTATAAAAGATTTTAAGGAAAGACAGGACTTGCAAGCCCTATTTACCAAAAATATAAAATGATGCATATGCTCAATCATATTGGGCTAAGTCCATAATCACCATCTTGCCATTCATCCATCCATATATTCAAAATAAATAATTTTCTCTTAATGTCATTTCAGTTTTTCTATTTTAAAATTCAAACAAATTTTACCTTTTAAAATAGTGATTGGGCTTGCATTTAAAATATATGGATTACATGTTTTGAATTTTATTTGAATAAATTATTTATTAATTTAAATAATCATCCAACAGTAATATATTAATTATTTAATTACACTTTAAATATTAATATATCACTTAGAAAACAATACAAAGTCAAAAACAATAAGAATCCTTATCATGCTCAAATTGCTCCTTTTAAGAGTTTTAATTCAAATAAAATACTTATTAATCTTCAAAATTAATAAAATTTCATTTTTAAAACATCTAATGTATCTAAAACATTAAAATACATGAATTAATGAAAAAAATGAGCAATTAATATTAAAAAAACTGAATATACTAAAATTGGATTTCCTATACGCATATGAACATGATTTTTACAAAATCACATCCAAATCAAATCAAAATTCATTCAAAATGCTCCATCATCATGTTAACATAATAAATAATTGATTTATTTTATGTCTAACAATTAAACATGCAATAAATCAAGCAAGAACATTAAGAATAACACAAGAAATCCATTCGGGTTTTCAATAGAAGCATGCGCAACATATGAATTTTTATCTCATAAAATTTTCACATATATATATATATATATGGTCTTTTTTTAATAGAAACCAATTTAATTTAATGAGGAATAAGTGGTTAAAATTTCAAATCCAAATTCAAATATTAACCCCTTTAAAATTAAAAATACCGCAAGCCATAATGAGAGTGAAAAACCAAAATCTTGTATGTTTTATGTATAGATTGCAAACCAAATTGCTCTAATACCACTGTTCATTAATGAAAAACATGTTTTAAAGCAGACGATGTAATTTAAAATTTTTAAAACATGTGATTTCATTAGATCTAGCAATCCTACACATAGAAAACATTAAACACAGAGAAGATTATAAAAGGAGAGACTGAAAAACTTACTTATGAACCAATCTCCTTCTTTCTTTGTCCTTCTGAAAAGTTGTACCAAACTTTTCAATCTCCATAGATAGAGAATCTCCAAACTATCCACATAAGTTAAGAAAAGGATTAGTAATCAAATTACTAGTTTTATTTAAAGACTAGTAAAACAAAACATAAAGAGGAATGGATGAAGAATGATAATTGAATTCGGTTTTCTTCTTAATATTCTATCAAAACTGAATTATTTTTCCTTGTTCTTGTGCTTTGAAATTGTTGGATTGTAGAAGCAAAAGAGAGGCAGCTAAAATATGCTTCTATCACTCAATATGTTTTCACCAAAACATCATGATATAACCCTAATTAGGTTTAGGTTATAGTAAGTCAAGTCATGTGCATGTCATATGCTTCTGGCATATGATTTGCATGTGACTGACTTAAATTTCTTTCTAGAAGCACATGAAAATCATGTGAACTTCCATTTAATTCATCATACATGAATTAATTGACCATTAAGTCAATTAATTTCGTAAAAAACCATATATACCATGCATGTATAATATGTCGTCTTAAATCACTTGTATCTAGAGTTATACTCATCAGATTTCAGTGATCTTGGTATCAAATTGAAGCTCTTTCCATGCTCTTTCTAATGAATATGAAAAATTTTGGTTATCTTATAACAACAAAAATTATTTCATCAACATCCATTCATGATTATCATTCCCTTACTTTTAGTGTATGATCTTTTGGGTTCTTGACATGTTGACAACATATGAACATATTATTAAACTTCATTTAATAACATCATATGTAAATCATGAGCAATTTCTAGTCATACATCATGACTACCCAAATGTTAAGAGGTCATTAGTTTGACTACAACCCTTCCATATCAGATTTCATGCAATAAAATCCTTTCACCAGCCACTATCTCATTTAGGTTTGAGTATGGATTAATGTCAAATCAATTTATAATCAAGTGTGTTAGACTATGCCCTAAATTTGATATTTCATGTACCATAATCTTTATTCTCAAAATGCCCTTATGAAACTCATTTAATAATAGGCATTCTACTCTAGCCAGAGATTCCTGAATAAAGAATATTACATGAATCAATGAGATAAAACCCCTACATTTAATCTAGGGTGGTCAATCCTTTATTGATAAATAAATACTTTCAACTACTTCACATTATATCCAACCTTCAAGTTATGAACGCCTCCTCTGGAGGAATAAAACATAGGAGTCAAAACATAGTGATCCATAATTAAGATAACCTTGTTATCTCAAGTCTTAAGGATACTTGCACTAGTGATATGTGTGAGATATATTTCATAGACATAGATCAATTATCCATATGAAATTTCACTGGTAAGGCCTCAAATGAGTTAGTCCTCTACTACTAATCCATATGTTCACTTTAGATAACTCTTGTCATGATGAATGAGAATCATCCCAAGAGGAAGTATAACATGTGCTAATCTTAACTACATTAATAATATACATTCTTATTAATACATTGATTAGGGATAATTTAGATATTGAACATTTGCATACAATAAGAATCTCATTTCATAAACTCTTTATGAATTCCTTTATACTGTTCCAATATCTTAGAATTCATTATTTAGTTAATAACCTTTCAAGTAAACTGAATAATGAATAATGTCATTTATTAATAAATCATCCAATTATAATAAAACATGATGCTCTAGAGCATATACTAACAGTAACATGCTTCGTATGGTAAGAATACTCGTAAGATGCTAAAATCCATGTATGCAACTCAGATTCAAAAATAAGGATCAATACCAAGTCAAGTCAAAGAAAGTCCTAGTATGCAGGATATTCAAGTGAAAATTTAGAGTCAATAGTTTACTCTCCAATTAGGTCCATTTTAGAGCAACATAAGCAAAAGTTGATGAATGAGGCCTAATCATACCATAAATTTCACATAAAGGCAAAAGGATAATACATGTCTAGTTTTTATGTTGAGGCTTGTAAAGCTTGTGTTGAGGCTTAATGCTTGTACTAAGGCTTATGAATGCTCATACCAAGGCTTACAAATAAATATTTGACTCATTAGGGATGCTCATGCCAAGGCTTATGACTTAATTCTACCATTGGGAGTATGATGATTAGAAGAGATGATTAAAGTTAATTAAGAAGTGATGCTCATACTGAGGCTTGCAACCTAATACGATGATTAGGAGCCTAGTGCCTAGGCAAGATGATCAAGATTAATCAAAAAATAATGCTTATGTTAAGGCTTGTAACTTAATTCAATGACTAGGAGCCTGATGCTTGGGTAACATGATCAAGGTTAATCAAAAAGTAATGTTCCTTTTATGGCTTATAACCCAATTCAGTAACTAGGAGCCCAATGCTTGAGTAAGATGATTAGGGTTAAATGAAAAGTAGTGCTCATATTAAGGCTTGTAATCTAATTTGACGACTAGGAGCCTAATGGTCAGGCAAGGCCATGAAGCCTGAATGAAAAGCTACACTCAAGTGAGGCTTATAACCCAATTCAGCGACTGGAAGCTTGATGCTCAAGTGAGACGATCAACGCTAATCAATGGTCATCTACTGGACCTATGGCTTTCTTGTGAGGCTTATGTGCCATTTGAAGACTACATTCAAATCCTTATTGCTTAGGGTTTATGAATCATCACTTGACTCAATGATCGCTATCAGATTAAGCAATTAATTATTAGATTGAGGTGATAAACTACTAGATTGGGTATGAATAATTATTAGTTTAATGCTCATGCCATCATATATATATATATATGCCTTTTGTATCCTAAAGTTGGTATTTGGGACCCTATTACTCAAGTATGATACTTTTTTATCAATAATTTGATCAATGGTTAAAGGTTTAACCAAGTTGATTGTTTATGGTATCAACTTCTTATCATTGGTAATATAGAGAAACATAATTTATAAGTGAAATTAGAATTAAAATACTTTTAAGAAAATAATTCAATTTTTGAGTATTAGTTTATAGGCTTTTGACTCACTTTTTGTACTTTCCAAAGATTATGACTCCATTTAGAAAATTAACTCTACAAATTCTAAAATTTTTATGAGAGGCTAGACTCTTATAAAGAAATACATTAAGAAGCTTATATATGTTAGAAAATACATAGTGAAGACGACACACATTAGTATAGAATTGAAACATGCGAAGCCTTCTACAAGTGATGCATATAACTTGGGGAAGCCTTCTACAAGCTGACACACGTCCATGTACATGTGATGCATATAACTTGGGCAAGCCTTCTACAAGTTATATGCATTAAGAAGCCTTTTACAGTGTAACATGCTTCCGTAGCATCATTACCAACTCTTTACTTTAGAAAATTGATAATCACCCTATAAAGGATTCAATAACTTAATCTGTAAAAATGCAATTTTTTTTACATGCATAATGATGCACCATCTATAAACATTTCATTAAATTATTTATTAAGATAATATTATCAATCAAGCATTTATTATATCCTCACACTTATAACATTATTAACATACACATGTTAACTCATTTAATTCTAAACATCCTTAATGGTATCATTATTTTAACTTTGTAAAACTCAAACACAGTAATTTATATGCTTTACTTATTTTACTGTCAATAGTACCTAAAGAGTAAATTACACAAGAATCAAGGAATAGAAGACTACTTCGAAGTCCAAGTCCGTTATCAGAATCACTGCCTTATAAACTTGCTGTTGACCCCACTAAATCTCGTGCTCTCATGTATTGCTAGTGCCTATGTTCATCAATTGATAAACACTGAGTATAAAACTCAGTAATGCTAGTAAAATAATATTCATAAATAATATAACATCAAAAAGCAATAATTTAATATTATCAAAGCAGTTCAGTATTAATACTATTCAGTAAAGTCACATACCATTATTTGAAATAAATATCACCTGTATCCATTTTTACTTTTTACCTGTGAATTTTAATTCATAGCCATTATCCGTTCACAACCATTCATAACATAACATCAGTTATAACATTCCATAATATTTTCTTTTCATCAATAAATATTAAATGTGATGAAATATGCCTTTGAGAATGCAATTTATGAATTGCACTCTCCCTCTATTTTTCTTTTGCCATAATTATTTCATTGTTCTATTTAACTGTGTACATTTATATACTTGTTCTTTCATTTGATTTCATTTTTATGGTTCAACAAACAGGAACCCATTTCACATTCTTTTCATTTCCATTCAATTTCCTGTGGAAATCCATTTTATAGCCCAGTGTATTTTCATTAAACTTTTTCTCACTTTCACTCATTTTCCTCCTTCCTTATTCCTCCATGATATGTCATGCCATGTTTAATGCAATGATGCATTTATGATTATGCATGATAATTACGTGAAATATATTATATGGATATTCATTTAATGACATTATATTAATTTATAACCATTGTTCCTTTATAGATCAATTAATGATTGAAGAACACTAGTACAAACATGTGATCGCTTTCCCCTTGTCTAGATTGCTTAGTAGTATATGTTGATTATCCTCAGAACCACCTAAATCATAATACAATATCCTTATTTAATAAAAAGATTGAATACCATTATTAATTATCTATAATTCATGCTTTTACAATCACATTATAATATATATATATATATATATTTCATTATATAATAATATTTCACATACATTAAGCCAATTCATATTCTAAAACACAACATTAATTAAGGAAATTATAATAACATTTAAAATGAAATCATTATTCTTATTAGTTATATTAGCTATCGTATTACATGAGTCAAAATATAAAATTTATGATATTAAAATAATGAAATTCTTAAATTAATGAAAACTAGATTTAATAAGATTTTAAATGATATATTATTCATAAAACAATCCATTCATTTAAATAAATAATTCTTATGTTAATTTAAAATCTTATATAAACTAATTTTTAATAATTTGAAACTTTTTTATTATTTTTTTACACTATTAATAAAAATATTATCAACTTAAAATAAATTTAGTATTAAAATAAAATAGATTCAAAAAGCTTCTTAATAATATATTATACTTATATTAATTTGTTTATCAACATGGTAATTTAAAATAGTAAATTTAAAAGTTTATTTAAACTATTATCTTATTATTTTATTTTTTTAAAACCTTAAAAACAATCCCTTTTTTATTTATCTTTTGAATAACCATCTAAAAATCAAATTAAATACACTTGTATTATTAGAAAATAAGTTTAGTAAGTTTTTTAATTTAGTTTTTACTATATCCCTAAAACACTCATTCAAAAGTCCAATTTACATACATACATTAAGGTACATAATCAAATTCTATATTCATTAAGGAAGTAATACACTTTTCTAATTCACTTGGTCCATCCATTAAGTTTCAATTTAAAACTATTTTATACCATTTAACTGTAGGTTCATAAAATCTCAATAATGCATTACATGTTCACTAATTCAATTAATTAAGCCTTAAAATTTTAAGTTACCGCAAGCTTCCATTTTATTTCCTCAAACAAATGAAATGTGGTTTATAAACATATAACACACACCCCAACCTTACCATTTCAATTAATCCTCATATTCCAAAATAATACAACATGCGCATCCAAAACATCACACAACTTACCTAACGAATACATGCCCAAAATATCTCATTTTACATAATACATACACGCCCCAAAACATCATAACTTACCTAATAACTACACACCCAAGTCATCTCATTTTACATAATATGTACACACCCCAAAGCAAATTCACTACTAAACACCAATTAATTAATAACTATAATATAAGAAGGAACAAAATAAATTCCTAGCCGTAATAGTTTCCTTAAATACCAATACCCAAAGAGATTCACATAACATCATTAAATAGCTTACAACCGTAATAATTAAATAAGTACACAAGGTAAATCCTTCAGCAGCCACATTTCCCTTTGAACATCAAAAAGACAAGAAGATTCGTATGCAATCATTCCATCATAAACTCACCTTTAAGCAATTTCTTCTTTACATACTCTATGCTCCATGGTAAGAAATCTGAACTATTATAAATCAAATGAGAAAGGAGTAGCTAGAATCACACATATAGCTTTCCGTTTGACCCATCCATTGATCTCTCATAAACTTCACACACTCACTATACTTGATCTCCTAAGCTTGATTCACAAAGCAATATGTACATGCATGAAGAATCAAGTGAGAATCGGTTGAAAAATCAAGATGAGAAGAAAAGAGTGCTATGGAAAAAATAAAATGAAAAAGGAAAAAGGGAGTTTTCAGTTGAGTTTGAAGCATAATTTCCAAATAAACATACATGCAACTCGTATAAAAGAAGATCAACCAAGGAACCAAAGAAGGAAAAGGAATTCTTGCAGTAAAAGAAGAAGAAAATATGGATATGTGTTTCGGTGAATCTAAAGGGAGGAAGAGAAGGAAGCTTGCAGATGGAAATGGAGAAAGAAAAGATAAGGAAGAATGGTGGCGGGTGTTTTAATTTAATTAGGAGAAGGGTACAATGGGAAAGGGAGATAAGAAAGGTGTGGTGGAGCGATTTCCTTAGATTGATTTTAATTAAATGAATGATTTCCACTCGTTAATAATGCACACACACACACTCTAACCCTCCCTATAAACCCACTAACTTAATATTTAATATCTAAAATTCATCTTCCATACACATATTATACATACCTTATAATACTAACCTCTATACATATATACCTATTCCTTTCATATATATACGCCTAATATATATACAAGATACTTATGTATATATGCCCAATATATATATCTAATCCTATATAATATAATATAATATATATAAAAATATAATAAATTATAATAAATTATAATATAATATAATTTAGTATAATAAAAAATGATATGATATGATAAAATAAAATATATTCATTAATACATGATATAAATGTAATACAAACATATTTATATTTATATTTTTATACGCATTTAAATATTATTTTAGCTTTTATATATATATATACACCCACATATTCTTGGTAATCATCATATAACACGTATAAAAATAATATTCACACATATATCGAGCATTCATCTCGACGTTATACTAATCTATTATCACATCATTCACTATTCAATAATTTAATCAATTATCACCATATCAATATCGTAACATATACCAAATAACACATCATAAACTTTTCATATCATATTCACATATCGTAAAATTTCATATTTAGTCTCAATCACACCCACATATAAACTAAAATATATCACATACATAATCAATATAGTATACTAAATGTGAGGATGTGACAGTTACATATAAAAATAAAAAGGAGATTTTTAGCTACCTCCTTTCTTCCTCCCTTCTAACCTCATTTGAAGCTCTTGCAGAAGAAAAAGAACTCGGTTTTGATCAAGATCAAAAGAGAAAGTTGAATCCCATAATCATCCTTCATCCTGTTTTCTTTCATTTTATTTTTACTAGTCTTTAAAATAAAACTAGTAATTTGATTATTAACCATTCATTCTTACTTATGTGGATAGTTTGGAGATCCTCTCGTTTAGGGATTGAAAAGTTTACTACAACTTTCCAGATGAATAAGAATGAAGGAGATCGGCTAAAAGTAAGTTTACCCACTCTATTGTCATGAACTCTTCTCTTATATGTGTTGTATGTGTATGATTGCCTAGATCCACTTAATTAACATGTTTTAAAAGTTTTAAAACTCACCTTCCACTACTAAATATGTTTTAACAAACCAACAGTGGTATCAAAGATTGGTTTTGGTATCTATTTTGACTTCTAAATGATATATTAATATTTAAAGTATGATTAAATAATTAATATATTATTTATGGATGATTATTTAACTTAATAAGTAATTCATTCAAAAGAATTCAAAACTAGCAAACCCATATGTTTTCAAAAGCAAGCCCAATAAGTCATTTTAAAATTTAAACCAAAAATTGATAAGAGGAGATTATTTATTTATGTATTATGAATGTATGGATAATTGGATGTATGGCATGATGATGATTATGGACTTGCCCAATGTGATTGAGCATATGAATTTTACAAATTTTGATAGATAGAGCCTATGTGTTCTACCTTTCCTTATTTCTTTTATACTTCTTTTCTTATCTACTTCCCCCCCAAATGTAACTTGGGGTTTCTACAACAGAAATTTGTAATTAGATTGTAAAATAAGAACAAAAGGAGGTAAATGGAGCAAGGGAATAAGGTGGGACCAAAAGTGGAACTCTAAGACTAAATTTGTAATAGAATAGTTTTATTTTCAAATTTTAGGGTTTGTAAAATCATGCATAACCTAGGTTTGAATTTAGACTTAAAATCCATAATCATCATATTATAAATTATTATATTGGATGATAAGATGCATGAGCATGCCATTGCATGCATGGTGCATAATTGCATATACTGGCCTTGTATGTTTCTTTAAATGACATAAAAGCAAGTGAATCCCTTAAAAGGAATATATATCTAAGGCCTTCCATTTTTTAAGATAAGGGTGAAGAGCTTTATGTCATTTAGGTTATTGGGCATACTTAAGCCTTTTTAACATGGGGTATATCTAAGTTTTTTAAAATGGGTTGGATTTAAATAAAATATTTTATTTATTGGGCATACCTAAGGTAAAATATTGTATAGGTCAGTTTAGGGAATTATGCTATAAGAGTTAACATAAGTATCAAGATAAGTTGATAACCCAATGACTCAGTAATCATATATTGATATGATTGACACGAAAGATGTCTACCTATTGACATTAATTTTAGTTTATTGGCATGCTCAAGATTGGGCTTAATGGTCATCGAATACTGACTTACTAAGGAAGGTGAAGCGTGACCTTCTTGGATTAGTAGTTAAGGGCTATTAGTTCGAAATAAAATAGTGGGAGATAAAAGCTAATAAAAAACCTTGTTATGCTTCTAATATACATAATGTTATTAATGATATACTATTTTTCTATTTTCTCTAGAATTTTATATAATGTCAAGAAAAGTTGATCTCCGTGACATTCTCGAACAAAAACTAAATAGATTTAACTACATTGACTGGATTTTCCAAACCAAAATTATTTTAAGAAGCAAACATATAGGCCATGAACTGGATCATGCTTATCCATGAAAACCTCTAGCCAACTCTATTGATGAAGTTAGAGAATCTTACAATAAGTTTAAGCAAGAGGATGAGATGGCCAGCAACATTATGTTGGGTGCTGTGGAGAATGATCTCTAGAAGCAGTGTGAGGCTATGAACTCTCTTGCCATGGCTACTTATTTAAGATCATTTTTTGAAGAAAAAGCATAGACTGAGAGATATGAGCTCTCAAAGGCACCTTACAAGTTCAAAATAGCAGAAGGTCATCTGTTATCCTGTATAGCATCAAGATGCATAGCAACATCCAAAGGTTGGAGAACCTTAGTTTTTCTTTGAGGTAAGAGTTAGTTATAGACCTTATTCTACAATCATTACTTGACAGTTATGCACAGTTTATGCTTGACTACCAAATGAATAAGGTAGTGACTCTCATTCCTGAGCTAATTAATTTGTTAAAATATGCTCAGGATGCTAACAAGAAGAGTACTAAGGTAGCACTAGTAGTCAGCACTTCTAGACCTGCCAACAAGAAGGGCAAAGCCAAGAAGAAGTGTAAGAAGTCAGCCCTAAAACCTGAAGGTGGTGTGGGTAAGAAAAAGGCTGTAGAAAAACCCTCCAAGGGTATTTGTTTCAATTACAATAAGGATGAGCATTAGAAAAGAAACTGCAAGGAATACTTGGAGCTAGTAAAAAAGAATTGTGCTTCTACTTTAGGTATATTTATGATTGAGGTTAATATCTAATGTTGTTGTTCACCCTCACTTTTCACCGTCGTATAATTTTGGATCTTTGTTGATTCAGCTAGGATTTAGTCCCCGGTATCGATAACGATTATGTACATAGACCCCTGTGTCTTCCTCTGTGTATTCTGGTGTGCAAAACATCTCAGGACTGGTGGGGCCCACCATGGCGCCTGGCGGGACCCGTCATGTATTCTGAGTAGTCTGCGCATGCAGAACACTCTTCCCTATTGCCTACATAAGGCAAATCACTTGTAATGCAAAGTATTGCATTTCTAGCCCTAGGCACTATTCACGATAAATAGTGCATAGGTGGGGCCCACCAGATAAAAGCGAGGCTCGCA
>CANYBF011306105.1:0-13123 GCA_948192965.1 Dalechampia spathulata | reverse complement strand
TTGCAAGAAATCAAGTCAAATCAAAGTGCAACCAAAGGGGATGACATTCGAACACCAACTCAAAATCTTCAAAGAGGCTATGATGGCAGATTCCAACCAATAAGAGGAGCTAGAGGTGGTGATAGAGGATTTCCATTGCGGTAAATCCAGGAAGAGGAAGAAGGACAGACGACAACTAGTGGTCATGTAGATGGAAACCTTGGCACCATAAAGATGAGAATGCATGAATTCAAGGGAAACAACAATGCTGAAGAATACCTTGAATGGAAGAGGAAAGTAGAGATGATCTTTGAATGCCAAAACTGTTCAGAGGAGAAGAAAGTCAAAGTAGCAGCAGTTGAATTCACTGGCTATGATATGTTTTGGTGGGATCAACTTAATTCCAATAGAAGGAAGAAGGGCATTCAGCCTATCCTAACTTGGGAGGCCATGAAGGAGGCTATGTAACATAGATTTGTCCCTACTCACTACTTTAGGGAGCTACATCAAAAGTTGCATAGATTGGTGCAAGGAGGAAGGAGTGTTGAAGACTACCATAAAGAGATGGAGATGTGCATGGTTCAAGCTAAGATTGAGGAGGATGAAGAGGTCACCATGGCTCGATTTCTTGGTGGTCTAAACAAGGAGATTGCGGATGCCATTGAGCTATCCAATTCTTCCATTTACACACAATCAACATAAACCCTACAACAACTCACTCTTCATTAATCATGTAAGAAAGCATAAAGAAGAAGAAAAAGGCATGTAGTGACGCGAAACCAATGGCAAGTATGCCACAAACCCACACGTACCTAAGATATAGCTCCAATGGTATAATAAACCCCGCCCTACTGAACCCCTAAACTAGCAAGTATAGAAACGCAAATGATAAGGCTAGATTAAATAACACTCTATCAATATCAAGAAGCAAAGCTAGATTAAACAATAAAGTAAGACAACTAGAATCAAATAAGACAATTTGGAATGTGTAAGAATTTGTTCCACTTCAAAACAAAATAAATATTGAACCTAGTTAAGTCTACCCAAGCAAAGTAGCAAATAAAAAAAAGGACCTTTCAAGTAATTGGAGCCAAATTAAGATAGTATGTGCCAACCCAATTTGTTAAAGTCCTAATTATGCAAAAATATGTGTGTTTGAGATGATTTAGGACACTATCAAGGAGTCCAATTTTTGTAGGGCTCTTCCACTTTTCATCA
Organism: Dalechampia spathulata; assembly: GCA_948192965.1. NCBI lineage: Eukaryota > Viridiplantae > Streptophyta > Magnoliopsida > Malpighiales > Euphorbiaceae > Dalechampia > Dalechampia spathulata. The sequence continues at coordinate 11,926 of CANYBF011306105.1, read as the reverse complement.
AAGTTGTCTCAAATGGCCTTTAGAATAGCAAACAAGGTGTTCTAATTGTGTTAGGACTCTTCACAATTCTCAAAAATAAGTGTCCCAGTTGTGTTAAGACTCTTCGCAATTCTCAAAATAAGTATCCTAGTTGTATTAGGACTCTTCACAATTCTCAAAATAAGTGTCCCAGTTATGTTAGGATTCTTCACAATTCTCAAAGTAAGTGTCCTAGTTGTATTAAGACTCTTTACAAATCTCAAAATAAGTGTCCCAGTTGTGTTAGGACTTTTTACAATTCTCAAAATAAGAGTCCCAGTTGTTTTAGGACTCTTCACAATTCTCAAAATAAGTGTCCCAGTTGTGTTAGGACTCTTTAAATTTCTAAAAATAAGTGTCCTAGTTAGTTTAGGACTCTTCTCTAGTATGAGCAACTTGTAAATAACATAATAGGATAGAAGATATTTTTTGTCTCTTTTCTTTTTTTTGTTTTTGTTTTTTTTTGTTTTTGTTTTTTTTTTTGATATGACTCAAACGCCTAGATAAGGTAATGAATAGACTCACTAAATACATAAACATAACTAGCAACTTAAACAAATAAAATGGCACATAGTAAGAAAAGAAATGAAATAAACAAAACCCTAGGAACTAGGATAAATACGAATTTACCTTGCCTTTGGTCTCTGATACTAAATGATGCAGAACCCAATGGCAAGTATGCCACAAACCTACACGTACCTAAGATATAGCTCCAATGGTAGAATAAACCCCCGCCCTATTGAACCCCTAAACTAGCAAGTATGGAAATGCAAATGATAAGGCTTAAGGGAAGAAGAGAAAACGCCACAATTAAATTGATCAGTTAACCCTAATTCCTAATGCAATTAGAAGAAAGCAAATCCTCACTTCCTAACTAAATACATAAAATGCATAAAGCATAAGAAAGATGAAAATTGGTTCTGTATATTGAATGATGATTGAAAAGTGATGAATAGGTTTACATAAGCTTCTATTTATACTAGTTTCTAATCCTAGTCCTTCAAGAATATGGAAGTCTTAATCCAAGGAGGACTTGGTCTTCTATTCCTACTCTATCTTAAAAGATAAATAAATAAATAAAATTAATGCTATAATTAAATGGAAATTCGTATAAGCTCATTAGGCTACTAATTGGCCTAGCTTCCTTTCCTTATTGGGTCCTCAATAGGCCTAACTTATGGCCCAGTATGCTTAACTACTCCATAAGCTTATGAAATAAGGCTATGACTTCATAATTAGACCCAAATGACATCCTTTAGGCTCCATTCTCTTCTAAATTCGCCCCAAGCAAGATTATAGCCTTAGGCACCTCTGCAAGCTGCAAATAGCACTTGTAAAAGGCCTGTTCTTGTAGCTCCATTGTTATTTATTCTTGAATAAATAAGTTCATAGTTGCTTTAAATTTATTGGCTTGTGACCTTATGATGGGACCACTTGGAAGAGTTAGTGGGTCTTCTTTCAAGCTCCTTGGGTTCTCTTAAGTCACATGTAGAACCGTATCATGTAGATAGTGTATAGAACACCAAAACAACATGGAAATCAAAACCTATGCATGATTTTACCATAGCAAAGTGTTTTCCTTTAAGTTAGAATGAAAAAGGGAAGAAGAAGAGAAGAAATTATATGTGAAGTGAAGGAGGAAGGAAAAACTAACCTAGTGTTCTTACATAAGATAGCATAAGACTCTTGTTTAACTAAAGTAAATAAGGACCAATCAAAAGATAACATTTTACATGCTTATCCTACTTTAACCAATTTATTTCCTTTCCTTTAATATTCATTTTTACATCATAATTATGTCATAATTTCATAAGAATGCACTTACAATTCATCATAATGTTATGGACATAAGTCATGCATAATGAAATTTTCAATATTAACCTTAACTTTCCATAAAATGCCATTTGTATCCTAACTTACCATTTGACATACCATTATTTCCAATGTTACTTTAACTTGTATTTACCCATTTTAAATATACTTTATCACACAATAATATGTTAAACATGCCAATGAATCACCTTACACATATAAACTCCATCATAGAGCTTCATTTATAGCATTCAACAAAAGCATACTCGATTTACATCTTTAGTGCATGTTCACTTCTATAAGCATCTTTTCACTTTGTTTTCATTTCTTTCTCTATCAATTTCATATCATATAGAATTCCTTTATCTATAAGACATTTAATTTCACATTCATCATATCAGAGCATTCATGCATCATATTTAATTCATGCATTAATAAGTCTTTCACTATAATGTATGTAAAAAAATGTATGAACACGGGGATGCTATGTGTGTGTGTGAATGTGACACATGAAGTTAGTTTTTATACTTTATGTGGCACATATACACTTATGTGATGCATGAAGATTGTTGCTTAACTTCATATTGTACTTCATGCAACACATGAAGTCATGATTTTACTAAATACAATAAATGTAACCTTATTTGCAATGCATGAAGTGAGATTTATGGCTAAAATTCACATTTTCCTACTTCTATCAAGATCAAAACACCCTTAATTCAAGCCTCACCTTATCAAAAGTGTGTTTCTTATCCAAAATGACTATGAATGAGCAAAAATTGAGTTAGATTTAAAAATTGGTAGCTTTTCCACCGATGCTTGAGATTGATGAGAATCTAGCATGAAAGATTATGGGATTTGATGGCTGAGAATGGTTCTAAAATAGACATCATGGGTGGGATCCTAAGGTATGGTTAGTATTTTGTTTTAGCCATTGCTGCATTGGTTGGAAGATTTTGAGGTTAGGTTATGAGAAATTAATTTTAGAAAATTTGCAAATGTGAATTGTGAAGAATGGATCTTCTCCTTTTATAGAGACTAAGCCTCATGGGCGATTCCATGATCATCTCAGCCCATTTCCTTTAAATGAAGCTAATTTTGTATGATGATGTCTTTAACGACCATCTTTACAATAGTCCAGATTCTCTTAAAAGTTTGATAATTTTTGGAAAACATTATACCCAATGGATTCAATTTTCATGACCTACAACATCTAAAAAATCCAAAAAAATTAGTCATAGTTCAGTAGATTGATATTAAAAAATTCAAGTATTTTCTTTGAACCATTTCAATTTTAATTTCACTAATAAATTACTTTGCTATGTTTGGTATAGACATGAAATTGATACTATAGACGATCAGTTTTAGTCAAACTTTTAGGTACTAGTCTAGCTGTTGACTAGAAGGTGGTGTATTCCAGTAATGGGTCCTAAATGCAAACTTTAGAGATGTTAGACATGCATTTTATGGGTAGAGATTTAGTAGTTGATTATTATTGAAGTGATAATTATTCATCCTAATTTGATAATTGATCACCCAGGTTCTGCAGTTAACTACTTGATTCTTAAACCCTGGTATCAGGTCTCTGAATACAGTCTTTAGATGAATTTTAAGCCTTACAGCAAAGCCATTGATCCAACAGTTGGCCATGATCTACATTGATCGTTTAGCCTAAGCATCGGGCTCCTAGTGGTAGAATTGGCTTATAAGCCTTAATATGAGCAACTTAATTGAGTTTTCCCTAATGGATCACTTTTAGTGCTTAGTAGATCTCTCTTGATTCCCCAATGGAGTTACAAGTCTTGGCATGAGCATTTATTACATTACACCCCCAATGGTTCATGATTTCCCATATGGAGTAGCAAGCCTCAACACAAGCATTTCATCTTAGCACGAGCATTAATCAGGTATTATCCTTGCCTTTGAGCGAAAAGTAATGTTATGATTAGATATAATTCTATCAACTTTTGCTTATGTCATTCTAGAATGATCCTAATCAGGGGGCTAAACTATTGACCCTAACTTTTTCACCCACGCACTTGCATTTTTAGATTTTCTTTGATATGACTTAGTGCAATTATCTATTTTTGAATCTGAGTTACATACAAGCTATCTACAATGCCATATTCCATTTGGTCATATGACACATGTAGTTTTTGGCATGTGCAAGTTAGTGCATGAAGTTGGCCTTTTCATGCACGTGTGCTATGAACTTACTCTTTTCTTGATATAGCTTGACACAAGGTCCCGTTATCGAAACAAAGTTGCACACATATGTTTAATAACCTTATGAATCATTTGATCGTGTGACACATCTAGTTCATGGCTCATATAAGCCAACGCATAAAGTGATTCTTCAACTTCATGCATCATATATAGCACTTCATGCGATGCATGAAGTTCAAAATCTCACTTTTTCTCACATTGCTAATTCACTTTAGCTTCTTAACCCTTGGGTCTTTTATTTACTCCTTTGATATTATACTCTTTTATATACCTCTTGTGAACTTGCTCTTTTTTCAATATGGCTTGACATGAGTTCTTGTTATCAAAACTAAGTTCCATATATATGTTTCATAGCCTTAGAAATCATTTGATCATGTGGCGCATCTAGTCTATAGCTTATGTAAGCCAATCATTTCTAAGGCAAAACTCTACAAAAATTAATCCATAACGAATTTCACTTAATTAAATTTTTAATTAGGTAATTAGAGACTAATTAACCATAAGCATTGGTAAGTTGATATTTCCTTTTATATTCTTCTTTTTCTCATGATTTTCATTGATTTTATGGGTTTTCCTTGAGTTTTGTTTGTTCCTAAATTCCATAATAGCATTTAAGCTTACTAATATTTAAATGATCTATGATAGTTAAATAATTGATTTATGTTCATGATTTTGATTGAAAAAAGCAATTTTCCCTTCTATTGGATAACTTCATACGATGCATGTAATACTTTATATGTCATATATAGTTGGATTTTCACACTATGTCACTCCTAATTAGTGAAATATGCTCCCATAAGGTGATTAATAAAAATCATACATTTAGGAATTCATTAATCACTCTACAAAGGATCTATAATTTTTTTAACAGAATATATCTGGCCTATACTTATAACTATTTGTAATTTATAACTTATGGCTTTATCAATTCCTATTGTATAAAATGTCTACATGATAAATATGACATGTCATTTAACATTTGTTATGTATGACTAATTATAATTCATTTAACTTAACACAAGCTATGCATCTGATAATTGAGCATCTCTATGGTTGTACAAACATAAAATGTTTTATTGCTCATAAATTATACAATGATAATTGCATAATAAAATATTCACAAAGAATACATTATACTATCCAAAAAATGTGGTTTCAAGAGTCATACAAGTCTTGAAATATCTTGATTATCTTGATACTTCACTAATTTGGACATTCCTCTGAACTACTTTGACTTGCATTCATTAGACGATAAATGCTAAGTATAAAACTCAATGATGTCTACTAATAATTATGGTGAATAAAACTCAATTGACTTATTATAGTACAAATATAAATAATAAATAGAATAATCAAAGAAATTCATAATATTTAATCATAATAAATATGAAAACCAATAAATCATACCATCAATAATAGATTATCATAATATCACTCTATAGATCAAAATAATAGCAATACTATACACAATATCAAAGAATGCTACTTTGAGTTGCATTCCTCTTTTCTCGTAGCAATGGTATGTTATATGATAATGAATACAAATATGAGCTACATTCCTCTATTTTCTGTCATTTCATCATTTCTCTATGAATTCATCTTTTTCTACGAATTCATCATTTCTCTATCATGACATCAATCTTTCTCTGATTTTGCACAATCTATACTAATATATTTTCAATAATTAATTTTTCCAGTATTCCTATATTCTTTGTCTCTATATCATTCAATATATATAAATATACTAGTGCCTCCCTTATTTGTCCTTTATATATATTTATATGTATATTTATATACATATAACTGTGTCTCCCTTATTCCTGCAAAATATCATGCTAATGATTTATGATGCTTGATTTATCGTGTATGCATTTATATGATGAAAACTCAATTGTAAAGCAATAACATTCCAAGATATATCAATATATCACACATCCAATATTAATAAATAATTATCAAATATTCATGATAGTTTATGTTATAGAGCTTGAATCGTCAAGCCTTTTATTATACTTATAATTTTATTTATAGTATAGTTATGTACAAACCTATTTTTACTTTATCTTTATTTCTGCATGAAATAAGAGTTGTAACCATCCTATTGTAGTCACCTGTAATATATAAAATATTTTAGATGTTTTCATTTGGATGAATGCTATACACACACACACACACACACACACACACACACACACATATAAATGTATATATATCTTTTAATAACCATGCACATTCCATCTAATATGAATGCTACTATTTTCATTTGTTCAAATGTACAACTTATATGAACATTCTCATGATCCTTGATTTAATGTGTCATATGCTCTTTTGGTACTTATACAAGTTATAGCATTGACTAACCAACCACTTAAGCTTATCAATGAATGTATAGGATCTTGAATTAGTAAATATATACCAAATATATAACATATAAGATAAGAATATAATAGCATATCCTATAATATTCAAATGCATATATGCATAACCAACCAAATTTGCATGCAAATATACCATAGTTCTCCCCCTTTCTGTCATTATGAAAAAAGGGAAGAAGAATCAAGAAGTAGTATCAATTAACTAAGATACAATTATAAGAGAAAAATATAGTAGACTAATGTAGTGAGAAAGGTTAAGATAAACTCTTAGGTGTGCAAGGTGCAATTGGCTTAATCTTCATAATAGAGTAAGACCATGACACAAAACCTAATGATTTCTCTTCTTCCATTAAGCCTTATCATTTGCTTTTGATACGGTTCTACATGGGACTCAAGAGAACACAAGGAGCTTGAAAGAAGACCCACTAACTCTTCCAAGTGGTCCAATCACAAAGTCATAAGCTAATAAATTTAAAGCAGCTATGAACTTATTTATTCAAGAACAAATAACAATGGAGCTACAAGAACAGGCCTTTTACAAGTGCTATTTGGAGCTTAAAGAGGTGACTAAGGCTATATTCTTGCTTGGGGTGAATTTAGAAGAGAATGGAGCCTAAAGGATGTCATTTGGGTCTAATTATGAAGCCATAGCCTTATTTTATAAGCCTATGGATTAGTTAGGCATACTGGGCCATAAGTTAGGCCTATTGAAGACCCAATAAGGAAAAGAAGCTAGGCCAATTAGTAGCCTAATGAGATTATACGAATTTCCATTTAATTATAGCATTATTTTTATTTATTTATTTATCTTTTAAGTTAGAGTAGGAATAGAAGACCAAGTCCTCCTTGGATTAAGACTTCCATATCCTTAAAGGACTAGGATTAGAAACTAGTATAAATACAAGCTTATGTAAACCTATTCATCACTTTTCAATCATCATTCAATATAGAGAACCAATTTTTGTCTTTCTTATACTTTATGCATTTTATGTATTTAGTTAGGAAGTGAGGATTTGCTTTCTTCTAATTGCATTAGGAATTAGGGTTAACTTATCAATCTAATTGCGGTATTTTATCTTCTTCCATTAAGCCTTATCATTTGCGTTTCCATACTTGCTAGTTTGGGGGTTCAATAGGGGGGTTTATTATACCATTGGAGCTATATCTTAGGTACGTGTGGGTTTGTGGCATACTTGCCAATGGGTTCCGCATCAGCTTTCTTCTAATTGCATTAGGAATTAGGGTTAATTTAATTATGGCATTTTCTCTTCTTCCATTAAGCCTTATCATTTGCGTTTCCATACTTGCTAGTTTAGGGGTTCAATAGGGTAGGGGTTCCATTGGAGCTATATCTTAGGTACGTGTGGGTTTGTGGCATACTTGCCATTGGATTCCATGTCATTAAAGCCTGTTCTTGTAGCTCCATTATTATTTGTTCTTGAATAAATAAGTTCATAGCTGCTTTAAATTTATTACCTCGTGACCTTATGACCAGACCACGTGGAAGAGTTAGTGGGTCTTCCTTTAAGCTCTCTTGTTGAATATGAGTCTTTGTTGAATTAGGAATCCTAGTTGAAGTAGGAATCCTGGTTGAATTAGGACTCTTTGATTTTAGCTCTCTGATGACTTTGACCCATGATAGGATTTCCTTGAAGAGTAATCTCTGAATGGAAGTAGGAATCCTAGTTGAATTAAGATTCTTTGATTTCAGCTCTCTGATGACTTTGACCCATGATAGAGTTTCATTAGAGAGTAAGTTTGACTTTATTCTACTCAAACCATCATATTGGTCAATTGTAGCTCTGGACCTCCATCTGAAATGCTTCCAATTGATGCCATGATTGAATTTGAAATTCTTATTGTATTGATGTAAAATCTCCATGGTCTGTTTCGTATCAGAATTTAAGCAACCAAATAACAAGAACCAGATTTGTTTAATCACCCAAATGGTTAGTTTTAATCACTCAAGTAGAACTACAATACCCCTTGAACCCAATTCAAATACGTACCAAAGAATAATTAAAATAGGAATTGAATTAAAACACAACTGAAATAAACAATTGCAAATCAATTAAACACCTTGAGCATAAGATAAAAGAATTGCAAAAACTCTCTTTATAAATTCTCAAATAATCCTCTTTTTTGATCTAGTGGAACATTATATTCCATCTCCATTTAAAGGAGTATTACATCAAAGAAAAATGAAAAGAAACAGACCTAAACTAGTCTTGAATGTTGAATTGATTCTCCCATTAAAGTGGAATCAATTATGTTTTTGGAGGAGTTGAAGGGTTAGGTCTGTTGGTTGCAACCAAAATGCTTATTCTGAATAAAGAGATGAAAAACCTAAAGCAAATAACCCTAAACTCGTAATACCTTAAGCCTAACAAGTGGGCTTAAACCTAAACACAAGAAAACATGCCCAAATGGGCTTAAAAACACACCCAACCCCATAGCTAACTAAAACAAGCTTAAACCCATTTGAAGTAGCAGGATTAAGCCTTATTAGATGAAAATCAAAACATATTTAATGAAATAAAACTAAAACTAGCTATTGAGCCTAATAAGATTAACTTGCTTGGACAGCCCCATATTTCCACGTATGGAATTCCCATGGTCAAGGAGTCCATCTTCAATCTAACTTTGCACAAATAATTGGAGTTACCTCTTCAAATGTTTTGCCCTTGATCTTGTAATTAGACCCGAAAAACTTTCCATTTTTGGAAACTTTCCTTTTTTGGAACTTGTTCCAAAACTTCACTTGATGCTTCTTGATATGTCCTTTGCTTGTTTGCATCATTTCCCCTCCCCTCAAAATGATTCATCCTCGAATCAGTACCTTCATCAAAATCAAAAGGAGATAAATCAGAAAAGTTGAAAGTAGCAGAAACACCATACTCACGAGGGAGATCCACTTTGTAAGCATTGTTATTAATCTTAGAAATGATCTGAAAAGGTCCATCTCCACGAGCATCCAACTTTGATTTCCTCTTAGAAGGAAATCTCTCCTTGCGCATGTGCATCCAAACCCAATCTCCAGGTTCAAATGTCACCATTTTCCTTCCTTTATTCACCTTGGCAGCCACTTGCTCTTTTTTTTTTCTCAATTTGCTATCATGCTTTTTCATGTATATTTTTCACCACATCAGCCATCTTACCACCATCAATACTAACAAGCTCATTCATAGGGAAAGGCAATAAATCAAGAGGTGTTAGTGGATTAAATCCATACACAATTTCAAATGGACTAAAACCTGTAGAAGAATGCATACTATGATTATAAGCAAATTCAACATATGGCAGCATATCTTCCCATGTTTTAACATGTTTTGCAATTATAGCACGTAATAAAGTTCCAAGTGTTCGATTAACAACTTCGATTTGTCTATCCGTTTGAGGATGAGCAGTAGTTGAAAACAAAAGTTTTGTTCCAAGTTTAGATCACAACACTTGCCAAAAGTGGCTTAAAAACCTAACATCCCTATCAGACACAATTGTCTTAGGAATGCCGTGCAATCTCACTACTTCACAAAAGAACAAATCAGCAATGTTGATGGCATCATCAAATTTATGACATGGAATAAAATGTGCCATCTTGGAGAAATGGTCAAAAACCATAAAATTGAATCTCAGCCTTTTCTAGTTCTAGGCAATCCTAACACAAAGTCCATAGAAATATCAACCCAAGGATGTGCAAGAATAGGTAATGGCATGTAAAACCCATGTGGTTGAACTCTAGACTTAGCTTGCCTGCATGAAATGCATCTTGAACAGATTTTGACAACATCTTTACGCATATTAGGCCAAAAGAAATGTTCATGTAATATGCTCAACATTTTATCAATACCAAAATGTACCATTAAACCTCCACTATATGCTTTATGAACAAGTAGTTCCCCAATTGAACTATTAGGCACACACAATCTGTCCTTTTTAAAGAGCAAACCATCATGCCTATAAAAATCTTGGAAAGCAGCATGTTCACAAGCAACGTAAACATTACCAAAATCACCATCATGTTCATATAACTCCTTCAAATGCTCAAATCCCAACAGCTTAGTAGAAAGAGTAGAGATAAGAGAATACCTGCATGATAGCCCATCTACCACTACATTCTCTTTGCCTTGCTTATATTGGATCACATATGGAAAAGACTCAATAAATTCCACCCACTTTGCATGACACTTATTCAGCTTACCTTGCCCTTTTAAATGCCTCAAGGATTCATGATCAGTATGAATCACAAATTCTTTTGGCAGTAAATAGTGCTGCCATGTCTCCAAAGCTCTCACCAAAGCATACAACTCCTTATCATAGGTGGAATAATTAAGTTGCACTCCATTTAATTTCTCACTAAAGTAAGCATTCGGTCATTTTTTCTGCAATAAAATAGCACCTATCCCAAGCCTAGAAGCATCACATTCAATTTCAAAAATAGAATTAAAGTTAGGTAGCCTCAATAATGGTGCATTACTCAACCTATCTTTCACTAATGAAAATGCATGCTCTTATTATTTTCCCCAAAGTAGACAACTATAAACTTGCCTATAAAGTCATGTAAAACATGGTTCATTAGTCTCATGAAAGTACTAGAAGCATTGGTTAAACCAAATGGCATCACCAACCACTCATACAACCCATGTTTCATTTTAAAAGTAGTCTTCCATTCATCACCTAATATCATTCTTATTTGATGATAACCACTTTTAAGATCAATTTTAGAAAACACACAAGAACCATGCAACTCATCCATCATATCATCAAGTAGAGGTATAGGGTGTCGATACTTTACCGTTATTTTGTTAACAGCTCTACAATCTACACACATACGCCAACTTCCATCTTTCTTTGGAACCAACAAAACCGGAACAGCACATGGACTGAGACTCTCCCTTATTTGTCCTTTTTCTAGCAGCTCTTCTACTTGCCTTTGCAGCTCCTTGGTTTCCATGGGATTGCTCCTATAGGCTAGTCTATTAGGAATGGCAGCCCCTGGTACAAAGTCAATTTGATGTTCTATCTCTCTTAAAGGTGGTAAATCTTGAGGTAGGTCATTAAGAAAAATGTCATTGTACTCCTGTAAAATAACAACCACAACACTAGGCCGCAGCAAAACAAGCTTCTTTGTAAATTAGCATAAAGAATTTTTTATTAGAAATCAAAGCTCTTTTGACATCTCTCATTTTTGCAAAGAAATTCAATTTTCTCTCAATGGTTGATTGCTCTTTACTCTCCTTTTCTGACACGGAACCCAATGGCAAGTATGCCATAAACCCACACGTACCTAAGATATAGCTCCAATGGTAGAATAAACCCCTGCCCTATTGAACCCCTAAACTAGCAAGTATGGAAACGTAAATGATAAGGCTTAATGGAAGAAGAGAAAACGCCACAATTAGATTGATAAGTTAACCCTAATTCCTAATGCAATTAGAAGAAAGCAAATCCTCACTTCCTAACTAAATACATAAAATGCATAAAGCATAAGAAAGACC
>CANYBF011306069.1:0-20750 GCA_948192965.1 Dalechampia spathulata | reverse complement strand
TCATGGACTTCAATATATAGTTTAATACTCCAAGTAAAACAAGTTCATTTAAAACATTGTACTATATAATGAATAATGCCTTTATTAATGAAAACGTATAGTACAAATACACATGATGCTCTAGAGCATACACTAACATCCTCTACAAATTATAGAATTCATGTCAGCTATAGATTGATTACAGAATATAAATAGCATTACAGAGGTCCTAAATCCCTCTCCTCAGCCTTAAAATTAATTCATTCATGCCTATGAATCAAAAAGATGCCAAATTTTTTGAAAAACGATCGAGAAACGTGAATTTTTTGCCATTTTCATTGAAATGTGAGCCACATATTACTGAATGTGCACCACACATAAGCAATGTACGCCATACATAGGGTAATGTGTGCCACATGTTGCAAGACCTATTTTGAGAAATCTGATTTTCACCAAATCATCTCGATAACCACTCATATACCTAAGCCTAACACTAACCTAGCATAAAATCTAAGCCCAACACTGACCTAAATAGAATAAAAACAAGCCTAAACTTCATTTCCAAAAAACCATAAAATGGAGTCGAGTTACAAAAAACTCACCTTCTCGGTAGGAGCTTGGGAGTGATGGGAATCTATGGTGAATGTCTCCATAATTACATCACCAAATTGAGCCTTAAAGTAAGTATCATGGGTCGTGTGCTCAGTTAAGGTGTAGCTTGGAACTGATTCGTGATCTTGGGGTGTTGATTACATTCTAAATCCGACCATTTTCAGCGAAATCTTGACTTTTGGGTGTTCGGGATTGAGAGAAAATTGGTTTGGAGGGAGGAAAACAAATGAATTTTTTATCTAAAGCCTTTGAATATAAAATTTCCAAGCAATGTGCACCACATGTAGCATAATGTGTATAGCATGTAATAAAAAATGATGATGTACGTCGGCCTATAGAGGGGTTTGCTAACGTACGCCACCCTTATCAAAATGCATTTGATGAATTAAGCCTCTCCTAAAAATTTTATAATTTTTAGAGGTCATTTGCTCTATCAAACCCAATTTTCATGACCCACAGCATCTGAAAAATCCAAAAAATTAGTCAGAATGCAACAGACTGATACTACAAAATTCAGGTATTTTTCCTAGACCATTTAAATTCTAATTTCACTAACAAATTGCTTTTCTATGTCTAGCTTAGATAAAAAATTGATCCAGCAGATGATCAGAATCAGTCAAACTTTTGACTTCTGGTCAAACCATTGACCAGACAGTGTCGTATTCCGGTAGAGGATCCTAAATGCAGATTTTGGAGAAGCTTGACACTTAATTGATGGTGCTAGAATTGATCTGACAATTGATCACCCCATCCCAGCAGACGGTCACCTTTGGTTCCATAGTAACCACCCAATCAAGCCTTTGATTCCTAAACCATAGCCATAGGCATCTGGTCATTGACATCAAATAATTAACTCGCAAGAAAGCCATCGGTCTCGTAGTGACCATCGGTCAGCCTTGATTGGATAACCTAAACGTTGGGCCCCCAATGACAGAATTGGGATTTTGACTGGTCAAAACTGTCGATCAAAAAATGTCGAGCCCCAGCAGAGGATTCCAAATACAGACTTTGGAGACATTCGACATTTTTAGATGGTGTGAGCATCGACCTAGCAGACGGTCACCTGGGTCAGTTGACCACATGATCCAATAGAGATCACAGAAGCCTTTGACTCCTAAATCCTAGCAATAGGCATCTAAACACTGACATCAGATGATTTCAAGCCTCGCAACATAGCAATTAGTCCCACCAAGGACCACTAATCAGCCTTGGTCATTTCTAACCGGAGCATCGGGCTCCCAATGATAGAATTGGGACGTAAGCCTCAGTATGAGCATCAGGTCAGCATTGATCTTCTAGCTCGAGCATCGGGCTCCCAGTGACAGAATTGGGTTCTAAGCCTCAACGTGAGCACTCAACAAGCCTCAACATAAGCACCCTGCAATCCTCGACACGAGCACTCCATGAGCACTCTGCAAGCCTTAGTATGAGCATACTGAAAGCCTCAACATGAGCATCAGACTTCGACATGCACATCGGTCAAGTACCTCCTTTACTCTCGATGAAAAGTCACGTTATGATCAGGTCTTATTTTGACGACTTAAGCCTGTGTTGCCTCAAAACGATCCTGATCAGGGGGCAAACTATTGACCTTGACTTTTCACCCACCTGTGATTTTGGTTTTTTATTGATTCGGCATGGTACAAGTCCCCGATGTCAACCCCAATCGTGCATATATGCTTGTTTGGAGAGTTTTGAGTGTACAGAACACATTATAGTTGATGTGGCCCACCTCAAATAATGGGGCTCACCATCCTTTTTAGCTTTCTCTATGTATTCTGTATACATAGAATATATTATACTATGCCCATCAAAGGTAGAGTACATAACATGCGAAATGCTACGTTTCGGGCGCGTAACCCTACATGCTCGAAATGAGATGTATGGTGAGGCCTACCACCCAAGGCCTATTTAGCGAAAGCCAAAGTTACACAATGCCTTAGAATGTCGAGTGCATCTTTAATGACATATGGCTCACATTACATTTCACTCGTATGAGCCTGTGTGCATTGCTTGAAAATGCAACATGCGTAGCACTTTACACTATGTGATACACATGTAGCAAAATAAGGCATTTGGTAGGGCCCACTCTTGGGACCGAATCTAACATGTACCATGCTGCACAATGTCTTAGAATGTCAAATAACTCTTATTTGAGATATGGCTCACGTTACATTTTGATTGTACGAGCCTATGCGCATTGCCCGAAAACGCAACATGCATAGTACTTTACATAATGTGTTGCGCATGTTACAAAAATAAGATGTTTGGTAGGGAGCCTTCCCGGGACCAAAACTAAAATGTGCCATATCACATAATGTCTTAAAACACAAAAAGACTCTTCGTTGACATATGGCTCACACTCCATTGCAACCATAGTGGGCCTCACACGAAGGGCCAAAATGTAATGTGCGAAGCATGTTACATAACATGTTGCGCACATTCATAATGTGTGGTGCACATTACCTAAAAAATTTTAAATCCAAACCAAAAATTATAATTTTACCAAACCCTAATTTTGCTCTATAAATATAGAGCTTGGGGTCATATGAAAGCGGTTTGAAAATTGTAAAAACAAGCCAAACTCTGCCAAAATCTCTCTAAAAATTAATTAAGAAATTAATTAATAATCAATCTAGGATTTTAGAGACCAAACTAGCACTAGTTAGGTTCCCTATCACGTTAGAAAGTAAGAACTTGAAGAAAAACCTACTACCATAAGGTAATTTCTTCCTTTTCTTCCATTTTCTTCCTGATTTTGCCAAAATCCTTCTATTTTTGATTTGATTTTGGGATGATTGGCTTCAATCATGCTTCTTTTGATTACTAATGTTGTTTTGTGATTAAAACCACACGAATCTAGCTTCGATTTGCCTAGATCTGAGCTAGATTTCACAATTTTGCAAAAATCCTTCATTTTCCTTCTATTCTTGGAATAATCTGCACCACACATTGCCTATGCTTGGTGAACATTGTCCTATGTGCTGCACACATAGGTCAAAAATTTTCCAGAAAATACAATTTTCTTTAATTTTCACTTCCGATTTGATGAATCTAGCTACATTAGGGGCCTTTTCATGCCTCTAGTGTACTAGATCTATCATAAATCTTCCAAATCTAAATTAATTTCAACGTTGAAATTAAGTTTTTCAAATTAAATGCTCTTCTCACTCTTTAAAATACGTTTTCTGGCTTCAATCTGCCTAGATCGGAGCTGGATCTTGCATTTTTGTTGAAAAACCTTCATTTTCTTAAATTTTTCATGTAATGTGTGCCATATATACATGAATGTGCGCCACATGTTCCCTATATGTGGTGCACAGTAGGTAATGTACTGTGCACATTACCTCCAGCAAACCAAGTTTTTCTTTCGTTTTCTCACCTGATCTGATTTTTCCAATGGGATTTGAGGCTTGTTTATGTCTTAAGTGTTCTGGATCTGTCAAATATTGTCCAGATCTAATTAATTTTAGCCTTAAAATTAATTATTCAAGTTAAATGCCAATTTACTTGTTTGATTTGCAATTCGGAGGCCGAGTTGAACTCAAAATAAATTACTTCCTTTATTAAACTTGCTATATTTAATATGTAGATCGAGTTTATACTGATAAATTTGATTTTCTTGTAGATTGGTACCTAATGTGTGCAGCATATTGCTTACATGTTGCACACATTGCATAGCATGCTACACACATTCCTCGCATTTTTCCAAAAAAATTGGATTTTTCAATCATTTTTCAACCCAATTTGATTTTTCCAATGGCATTTAATGCTTCACAGTAGCTCAAATGTATTGGATCTATCATAAAATAATTACATTTAATTAATTTTGACCTTAAAATTGATTTTCTATGATTAAATGCCGATTTAACTCGTTAAAATGTCATTTTTGAAAGGATTGGATTCGAATTGGTTGAGTGGCTATCTCCAATTGCTCCAAGTGATGTTAGCACTCCCACTTGATTTTCCATGATCAAACAAAAAAAAATTTTGCTTAAAATTATTTTTATTTTTATTAATTTTCACGATCCAACTCGTGTAAATTTGCATGATTGTTGCCAAAAATTGCTGGATTTTGACTCTTAGTTCATGCTTTCATGTGGCATTGGACTAGTCAAATAAATCATAAATTCATTTGTTACTAATGAATTTATTTGTGTTTATTTTTCATATTTCCATCGTACATTTTTGGCTCGTGCAACCCAAGATGAAATAGTACCCAAGGAGGAAGGGATGTTACTTAACGTTCCAAAATGTTGTATGCATGGAGATTTATGTAATAGGATAGAATTATTCATTATTTTGTAATAATTCCTCCTAAAATCCCGTGTGTATCCCCTAATTCCTCTATCCCTTTCACCAGCCTTTATTATTTTTTCATTTGTGGATGGTTTATTATATTTGTTCAAATGTATATACCATATCATGTCACATGCCACATCACACACTTCTATGCCATGTCACATGCCACATCACACACTTCTATGCCATGTCATGCATATGCCATATCATAACATAATTATCTCGTATACCAATACAACTCATGTATGCCAACATATGCCAATACATAAAATAATACACGCAACTTGCCATACCAATATGCCATGCCATGCCATATCACATGCTACATGCTAATTCATCATGTCATATGCCATTATGCCATGCCATGTCGTATGCCATGCTACATGTCATATCATATACCATGCCACATGCCACGACAAATGCCAATTCACGCACATATCACTATGCCATATCATGAATATGTCACATCATTTTATTATGCCATGAATTATTACGTCATGTCATGCATATGCTATATCATTTTAATATGTCATCACATCATATGTCATGCATATACCATGTCATCCAAAATGCCATATAACATTATATGACATTCTACGTGCAATCGTGCAACACTAAATCGCATGTCGCACTTTGTGCTTACATATACGCTCTTGTGCTTGCCTGCTTAGGATAATTAACTCCAACTATAATGGTAAAATCGATTTTAGAAACTCATAGAAATAGATCTCCACCACCCAAACACAATGTCTGAAGGGTTTAACTAGCACTCATGCTATGGGTCGGTTGGACAAATCCGGAACCATCCGGTGGTGACTCCTTGCGACTCTTTCGAGTTTGTATCATTCCTCAGGGTAACCCCTTGAGAAGATTTCATTTTCTCTCCAAGTACAGTCCTCGATCCGTAAACATCGCAATCCTCACTCTAGGCTCCAGTAGAAACCAACGCTCACACTTGGGTAAGTGGATGTAGGCATTTGTTGGTCAACCCACTATAAATTTCTTGTGTTCTATTTTCTCTCTCTTTAATTCTTGTATTATCTACCTTAGGATTTCATTTTACTATCAAATCTTGGGCTCTATCTTTCAAGAATTAACATTCTTAGAGTTAAGATCTAATGGCAACATATTATCTAGAGAGTCAATCTTTCACAATATCTCCTTTCTTTGATGGTATAGATTATTCTTATTAGAAACATCGAATGGAGATATTCTTGGAGAGTGATGGAGTTGATTTAAGGAACTTCATTGAAAAAGATTATAATCCTCCTATAACTATCATTAAAGTCATTTCCACATTGAAGTCTAAGGATAAGTGGAATAGCAAAAAGAAAAAGGCCAATACTATAAGTAAAAAGGCTATGAATATATTGTATTATGCCATTAGTAAGGAAGAGTATGGGAGAGTGTCTCATTGCATGATTGCCAAACAAATTTAGGATGCTTATGAAACACATCATGAGGGCACAAATCAATTAAGGACTAAGAAGCTTCAACCTTTGACTCATGAATATGAGTTATTCATTATAAGGCATGAGAGTGTATCGGAGATGTACAATAGATGCATGGTAATTATCAATGGTCTAATAAAGCTTGGGAAGATTTATGCTAGAGAAGATATCAAAAACAAGATTCTTAGAGTTTTTTCAGAGAAGAATTAGGAAGCAAGGGTGATTGCAATTGAGGAAACAAATGATCTATCAATGCTCTCTATCAATATGCTTCTAGGAAAGCTCCGTACTCATGAGATCACCTTAAGACAAGGTGTTATAAGAGGAAAAGAAGAGTATATAAGTAAAGTACATGTGAAAAGTGAATATCCTAGATCGAGGAGACCATCCAAGCCATCCAAGAAGAAAGCTTTTAAAATAACTTGGGATGATGAGAGTGAATTGGATGATGAAAGCTTAGTTGGAGAGCATGTTGCTAGACTATGCTTCATGGTAATAGAGGATAAAAAATCTCTTAATGAGATAACTACTTCCAACCAATCTCTTAATAATGAGTTTGATGATGAGGAAAGTGTCTTAGAAGAACTTCTTATCAAATATGAGCAATTGACTAGGAAAAATGAATTTTTTAAATTTAAAAACTTAACTTTTTAAAATGTCTAAAAATTTCAATGTTAAATGAATCCTTGAAAAAGGAAAATGAAGATTTATGTTTTGAAAATAAGAATTTAAAAAGAGAAAATGAGCTTTTAAAAGAAAGCCTTTCAAAATTTAAGAAAGGGATATTAAATTTGATAGTATTCTTAAATGCCAAAAGCTTAAATTTGATAGGAAAGGTATTGGTTATGATGAAAACATTTCTTTTTCATCAAAAGGCCCTAAATTTCTCAAAGCTACTTCTATTGAGAAGGTTACCAAGAGAAACAAAATTTAAGGAGTTGAAAACTCCAATGCTAAGTGGTTTAAGACCTCAATTAGGAGTCAATTACATAAGAATTGTAATTGTGGGGTAAAAATTTCAATACAAAGCTAAAAAATGTGTGTTTGCATTCAAATGTCAAATTTGGAAATGACATGAAAATGAACATAAGAAAGTTCATTCTAATAGACCAAGAAGTTGGAAGTTGAAACCTTTCCTTGGTCATTGTCATTATTGTGGCAAGTTTGGCCATTTTAATTATAAGTGTTTTATAAGGTTAAGTCACTTGGGATATTTTCCAAATAACTCATATGAAACTAAGCCCCATAGACTCAAATACATTTAGGTACCAAAAGATATATGAATTTTTTTATAGGTTTGCTTAAAATTCATAAGATGAGATCGGATAGATATTCAAGAAATAAAATGAAGTCTCTTTTACATTGGTCAATTGAAGAATGAGACTATGTAATTACTTAGGGGGAGTTTTAGAGCTTTGTGTTTTTGTGGTGTGATTATTATGTGTGTTGACATCATGTGTGGTGATTGTGTTGATATGGTGAATGTTGATTTTGTTTTTGGTTTGAAATGTGAATTTGAACATTGTCATTTCAAAAATACCTTCATGTATGAATTGATATGTGTGAAGATATACTTCAATGATTGGTTTTGGCTTGTTTTCATTTTATTGTAGCCAAAGGGGGAGAAGTATGGTGAAAATGGATTTGTAAAAATGGGTTTATATGCATTTTGAAAATAATTTTTATTAAGTATGAATTGTAATGGTGAAATTTGATAGAAGGAGCTAATTTTGATTTAAAAGCCATTTGGGGTTTGTCAACATCAAAAAGGGGGAGATTTTTGGACCTTGGGGTCCTTAATCTTATTTTTGATGTTAACAAACAATGTTTATAAGAAGATTATTGAACTTAAGGTTCTTAATCTTCATTTGGAATGATTTTAGCCTTGGTACGGGCGTACGTGTCAAGGTACGGGTGTACCATTTGGTTTTCTAGGCTATACGGGCATACCAGGAGGCCATACAGGGTTGTAAATTTGGCAGAAGGTTTGGCACGGGTGTACCACTTGGTGGTATGGCTGTACGGATGCTACTGGAACATGTACAGTCATACAACTCCATATATGTATTTTTAGCATTTTTAAAAATATTCTAAAATGACTCTTTTTTGCATTGATTGCATCCCCAATGGTTATATGAGCAAGGAATAGCTTATACAAGTGTAGATTAACCTTATTGAAGGTAAGAAATCAATCTTTGATCATCAATTTCTTTATTAAATACATTCTTATATTATTTATGTATTTTCTTGATTTATTGAGTTATAAATCCTTTGAAGAAAGGTTTCTAGGTTTCCAATCCTTGTTGTTTTCTCTTGGGTTATGTTTTGAGAGATACGAAGGGATTGTGATTGAGTGAGGTTTAGTGTGAACCTTGGGAAAACACTTATTGTAAGGGTTTAGTGTGAACCTTGGGAAAACACTTGAGTTTTACTAGAATGATAATTTTAGTGTTGTAATATTTGTTGAAAGGTTAGTGAAAATCTAAGTTGTTTTCTTGAGAAAGTGGATGTAGGTATTTGTTAGCCGAACCACTATAAATTTTTTGTGTTCCATTTTCCCTCTCTTCAATTCTTATGTTGCCTACCTTGGGATTTCTATGGTAAAAAATATTGAAAAAATGACATAAAACTATCACAAATGATAGGTCAAATAAATCATACCAACATGCAATGCACATGGAAAGATTCTAGCTCATATAAAATAGAAAATATATGATTTATTTATATTAAAAAGAAAAAGGGCAATTAGTAATTTATCATTTTAGAATAATGCACTTTAAAATTATGTTATAAAGTTTATAATTTATCAAATTAAAATTTATAATTCCTAAAATGCTCTCCATAATTTTATACCTAAAAAATATTAAAAATATATAAAATAAAAAATATAATTTCCTTTTATTAGATTATCCTAATTTTCTCTAATTAGATCATGCTCTTCCTCCTTCTCCTTTTATTTTTCTAATTTAAATTCATCATTAATTTTTTAATTATTCATTATATGATTTGATTATATTTTTTATTTTAATGATATTTTATATTGTATTTATTATTCTTTATTTAGTTTTATTTTGAGTTAAATATATGTGAATTAATACATAATAAGATATATATTAGTAAACAACTATATAATGTATATATATCAGTGTGTGTGTATATATATATATATATAATATGATATTTAACAATATATTGTAGTATATATTAATAAATACATGTACTTAATAGATAAATACAATTATTTTTCATAAAATATTATATAATAAATACTATTTATTAGTACATACTAGTGTATATATATATATATTATATACACATATTTATTGTAAAAAGTAACTTGAATAGATAAACTAAAAAAATAATATAAAATATAAAAATCAAAAGTACAATAAAATAATATAACAAAAAAACTTGAAAACATAAATAGAATAAGAAGAAGAATTTGAAGGAGGAAGGTGAATGAAAAAAAAGGAAGAAAAAGAAAGAAAGTAAATTTTGAAATAAAAGAAAGAAAAATAGAATAATAAAAAATGAAAAGGTTAATATTATAATTGTATAATAAAAGTGATAAAAATTTAAATCAAAAAGAAAATTTATTTAAACTTAAAAATGATAGATAAAAAAATGACATTAGATGCAATTTTCAAACGAAAATAAATATTCTAATATAGTTTAAATCATTAACTTCAACATAAATGATTATCTAATCATAGTTAATTAATAAAAAAAATTTTGATTTAATTTGATTGATAATTTTACATTTTTGGTTAATCAATTAATTCAATAATTGATAAAGTTTGTAATTAATTAGTTGAATCAATGCAATTCTATTTTAAAATAAATATAATCTATCCATGACTTTAAATTTGACAAATGTTTTCATTTTAGTCTTGTACTTTAATTTTTATCATTTTAGTACTTTAATTTATTTATTCATACACTTTTAAATATTTATTGTTATTAATTCATTTTCATTAAAAGGTGTGTTAGACTCAGGATTTTGATGTGTATGTTACGTGTGAGTCAATTTAAGTTATTTTCCATTTTTAAGTATGTTTTTGTGAGTGGTATAGGCGTACCTGTCTTGGTGTGAGCGTACTAAATTGCTTTGTTGAGTGGTACGGGCATATGGCTAACCGTACTAAGTTAGTGTTGTTTGCTTGAGTTTGGTACGGGTGTACCATTACTCATAGGAATTTGGTTTGTCAGTAAATCTGTTTTGGTTCAAGTGTACCATTGGGTGGTACGACCGTACGGTTGCTCACAGGAAATGTGTTTGTCAAGAAACATGTTTTGGTATGGGTGTACCAATAGATGGTACGGTCGTACCTAATTTCCCTCTTATTTTCAAAAGTGACTTTTTAAGTTGGTATGGGCGTACTAAGTCTGGTACGATCGTATGCAACTTTCTAGAAAGGGTTTAAACCCTTTCTAACAGATATTTTTCATAAGTTATATTATTACACTTTCAATCTAACGGCTAGTTTGCAGAGAACAAGTTTCTTTTGAGCTTTAATTTTTAAACACAAGTAAGTTTACTTGTATTATTCTAATTCAATCATTGTAAACTCTCCTTTGATTGTATTCCCATAACCTAAGAATTAAGTTTTGTATTTGTGGGGTGGTGTGTGATTAATGCTTGGTGCATTAGTTTGTAATTGAGAGTTTAGTTGCAGTGAGATTGCAATTATTATAAAGGTTTGAGTGTGAGCCTAAAAACACTGGGTTAGGATTCATTTGAGGAATCCTTTTTTGTAATTGATTGAGATTAGTGGAACCCTAAGTTGAGAACTTAGAAGAAGTGGACATAGGCAAGAGTTAGTGTCAAACCACTATAAACCGCACGTGTTACCATTTCTGTAGGGATTTTATTTGGTATCAGAGAGTTGGTACTCATTTGTATTAGAACTAAAATTCTAGAGTAAAAGATCCTATGGCAACCAGTGAAAGTCAATTATTTACAAGACCCCCCTTTTTTGATGGAACCAACTATCTGTATTGAAAGCATTGAATGAAAGTTTTCTTAAACAGCGATGAAATTGAATTGTTTGACTTGATGGTGAATGAGTTCTTACCTCCAACAACTACAATTGATGGTGTTTCTCTTAAAGCTAGAGAAGATTGGACTAAGGAGGAATTGAAAGTAAACTTTTGAAATAAAAAGGTGATAAATATATTGTATTATACTATAAGTCGTGAGGAATATAGATGAGTATCACATCATGTCACGACAAAGCAAATATGGACTACTTTGGAGACTCATCATGACGGAACTAATCAAGTTTGAAATAAGAAAATCCAACTGTTAACATATCAATATGAGCTATTCACAATGAAGGCAAATGAGTCAATTTTCAAAATGTACAACCAACTCATGGTGATCACCAATGGCTTAATGAAGCTTGGCAAGATGTACCAAAAAGAAGACATCAACAATAAAATCTTACAGGTGTTGCCTAAAAAGGATTGGGAGGCTAGAGTGACATCCATTGAAGAAGCAAACAACTTATCGGTTCTGTCTACCGATGTACTTCTAAGGAAACTCCTTACACATGAGATTACATTAAAATAAGGAGTTAAGGAAGACAAGCGGAGAGGGATTGTACTTAAGGCTTCAAAAGAAGAAGATGCCTTTTCCACAAGCAAAAGGGCAATCAATGATGAACTAGCCCTCCTCTCTAAACATGTGAAGACTCTTCTTATGAAGAAAAAGAAGCTGGAAAAGGATGGCAAGAAGCCATTCGAGCAAAGAAGGGACTTGAACTGAAGGGATAACTTTTGAAGGTATCAAGCTATTTACTATGAATGCAACAAGCTGGGACACATGAGGAATGAATGTCCTTGCCTCAACAAACCATCCAAGCCTTTTAAAAAGAAGGCATTGAAGGCTACATGGGATGATGATAGTGAATCAAATAAGGAGGTGTCCAGTGATGAAGGAGCAACCAATCTTTACTTCATGGCATTCTTGTATGATGAAGAAAATGATGAGGTAACCACATCATCTCAATCTTATTATAGTAATAATGAATTTGATGATGAATGTGGTGCATTAGAAGAACTTTCAGGGAAGTATGAAAACTTAGCTAAGAAGCATCAATTACTTAGAAGTAAACATGCATCCATTTCAAAAGAGAAAACCATTTTACAAAATGAATTTGATTCTTGTAAAACAAAACTTGAAAGTCTTGAAAAGGAAAACAAGTTTTTAAAGGATGCAAATGCTAAGATCTTGAAAGAAAAGGATTTGTTGAAAAACAATCTTTCTAGATTTGAACAAGGTGGTGTTAAAATTGATTCTATTTTGAAACACCAAAAACTTAATGGTAACAAAGAGGGTATTGAATTTAATCAAAACTCCTCCTACACCCCTAAAAGCATGGTTTTTGTTAAAGCTTCTACTTCAACATAAAAACTAAAGGATGTTAAAAAGAAAAATGTTAATCCTAAAGCAAACAAAATGCATGCTAATTACATCATTGTTCATGTTCATGTAATCATAATCATTATCATACATCCAAAAGGAAATATATGCATAACCATTCCAGATTTAGGAATGTCATATGTCATTATTGCAATAGAAAGGGGCTTATAACCAATAGATGTTTCATTAGGAAGATGCATTGGAATGATGATATAAATGCTTCTAACCCCCAAGGACCCAAATACATTTGGGTACCTAAAAAGAAGTAAATGCATTTGTGTTTAATAGTTATGCTTGAGATCCAAGATTAGTGAAAACAAATGGTACCTTGATAGTGGATGTTCAAGAAATATGACCGGCAATGCAAACCTCTTCTCCAACCTTGAAGAATATGAGGGAGGTAATGTCATCTTTAAGAACAATGCCAAAGGTAAAGTTATTGGAATTGGTAAGGTTGGTAAGGATATTAGCAAAGTTTTGTTAGTAGAAGGATTAAAACATAACCTACTTGGCATTAGTCAATTATGTGATAATGGTTTTAAAGTTGTTTTTGATTCTAAAGGTTGTTTTGTTTATAGGATTAGTGATGATAAACTAGTCTTTCAAGGAGATAGAATAGAGAATATTTATATGATTGATTAGATTCTATTCCTAATAAAAATATTAAGTGTCTTATTTCTATAAGTGAGGACTCATGGCTTTGGCATAGAAGGCTTGGACATACTAGATTCGAAAGCATCGGAGATCTCGGGAAGAACGAACATGTGGTAGGACTTCCAAAGATCAAATTTGCAAAGGATAAGGTGTGTGAAGCTTGCCAAATGGGAAAACAGGTAAAGTCCTCATTTAAAGTGAAAAATAAGGTAACCTCTTCCAAACCTCTTCAATTGTTGCATATGGATTTGTTTCGACCAACTAGAGTAGCTAGTTTAGGTGGTATGCATTATGCACTTGTTATTGTTAATGATTACTAAGATTTACTTGGATTTCATTCTTAGATCATAAAGATGATGCATTTAATGCTTTTCAAAGTGTAATAAGAAGAATGAAAAATGAAAAAGGTTATTACATTTCTTCAATAAGAAGTGATCATGGAAAAGAGTTTCAAAATGAAAGTTTTAAATCATTCTGTGAATTACATGGCATTCATCATAACTTTTCATCCCCTAGAATGCCTCAAAAAAATGGGGTGCTTGAAAGGAAAAACCAAACTCTTTATGACATGGCACGTACAATGCTTAATGAGTATCAATTACTATCTACTTTTGGGCCGAAGCGGTCAATACCGCTTGTTATGTCATAAATCAAGTTCACTTGAGATCGATTTTGAACAAAACTCCTTATGAGCTATGAAATGGTAAAAAATCAAGAATTTCATATCTTAGAGTGTTCGAATGCAAGTGCTACATTTTAAACACCAAGGATAACCTTGAAAATTTTGATTCAAAAACTGATAAAGGTTTATTCTTAGGATATGCAACATCTAATAAATCATATAGGGTGTTTAATAAACGTTCTTTGGTTGTAGAGGAATTTATGTATGTTGTTTTTTATGAAACTAACTCTCTTAGTCTAAGAAAGGACATTGTTGATGATGATGTAGGAATTTTATTGAAACAAAGTGAAGAACAAGAGCATCAACAAGAAGCCACACCTAAAGATGTTCATAAGGAAGAAGTAAATGATCTTCCTCCTCACCTAGTTGTAACTCAAATTGAGCATGATCTTCCAAAGGAATGGAACTTCCCAAAAGGACACTCAAAGGAGCATATCATAGGTGAAACATCAAAAGGGGAAACAACTCGCTTTAAATTTAAAGATATTCATAATAATCTTGCATTCATTTTGCAAATTGAACCTAAGAATGTGAATGAAGCCTTAGATGATGAGAGTTAGGTGTTTATTATGTAGGATGAACTAAATCAGTTCGATAGGAATAATGTATGGATCTTAATACCTAAGCCTAGAGATGCATCTATTATAGAAACTAGGTGGGTGTTTAAAAATAAGCTTGATGAAAGTGGTGTCATAACTAGGAATAAACCTTTGCACCTGTAGCTACATTAGAAGCTATTCAAATATTATTGGCATATGCATCTCATATGAACTTCATACTTTTTCAAATGGATGTGAAAAGTGCATTTTTGAATGGCTTTATAAATGAAGAAGTTTATGTTGCATAACCCTCTGGTTTTGAAGATTTTGAATTTCCAAACCATGTTTTCAAACTTACCAAAGCTTTATACGGTATTAAATAAGCTCCTAGAGCTTGGTATGATAGGTTAAGTAGTTTTCTCATTGATCATGGTTTTGAAAAAGGCAGAGTAGACACAATATTTTTCATTAAGCATTATAAACATGAAATCTTACTTGTTTAAATCTATATGGATGATATTATTTTTGGTGCTACTAATGAAAAATTATGCAAAGAATTCTCTAAGTGTATGCAGGGAGAATTTGAAATGAGCATGATAAGAAAATTGAAGTATTTCTTAGGACTTCAAGTTAAGCAATGTGAAGATGGAATCTTCATCAATCAAGTCAAGTACACATAAGAAATGCTAAAAAAGTTTGGACTAGTAGATGCAAAATTGAGCAAAACTCCAATGAGCACTACCACAAAACTTTCCTTAGATGAAAGTGGCAAACAGATTGATCAAAAGAAGTATAGAGGTATGATAGGTAGTTTGCTTTACTTAATTGCATCTAGGCCTGATATTATGTTTACTGTGTGTATATGTGCTAGATTTCAGTCATCTCCTAGGGAATCGCATTTGTGTGCTGTAAAACGTATTTTCAAATACTTGATTGGTACTATACATTACGGGTTGTGGTATGCTAAGAATGATTCAGTTGACTTAACTGCTTGTTCTGATGCTAATTTTGCTGGAAACGTGTTAGATAGGAAAAGTACATGTGGAACTTATCATTTCTTAGAGAATTTTTTGGTTTCTTGGTTTAGAAAAAATCACAATTGTGTGTCTCTGTCTACTACTAAATTTGAGTATATATCTGTAGGTCTTTGTTGTGCTCAAGTACTTTGGATTCAACAATAATTACGGGATTATAATGTCTATGTATCATGTACTTCCATTAAATGTGATAACATTAGTGCTATAAATTTATCTAAAAATCTAATTCAACATTTTAGAACTAAGCATATAGATATTAGGTATCATTTTCTACATGATAATGTGAAAAAAGGGAAGGTTGTATTAGAATTTGTTGATACAACTCACCAATTGGCAGATATTTCTACAAAACCCCTTAGTGAAGAATGTTTAAACTTTATTAAACATGAGCTAGGATTGATAGATGGTTCATTTTAAAAGTAAGTGTACTTGGTGGACTTTAGAATTTTCAAGAAAATTCTCAAAATTCTTCAAAATTTTCTGATTTTTAGTCCCCGTATGGCTGTACCTGTTTTTGTACACCCATACAGATCCTTATGCCTCAAATTCCTATTTTCGTTCAAACTCTCATATGGTCGTACCGTATCTTGGTACGCCCGTACGCTTCTCAAGCAATTTTTAACAAAAATTGGTATGGTCGTACTATTTCTATATACCCATACGCCTCTCTGATTCTAAAACTCAAAATTTTTGCTGAGAGCTCGCGTACGGTTGTATGCCATACCCGTACACCCGTAAGCGATAGAGAATTTTAAGGCATTTTTTAGCCGTATGCGATCTAAAAAACCATTTTAAAAAGTGACTTTTCAGTTGCCGCCAGTTATCAGATTCTGATTTTCTCTGATTTCTCTCTCAAATCTCCACCAAATTCACTCAAATCAGTCCAAAAACACTCCAAATGCATTTACCCATTCCTCCTTTCATCGATTTTGGTTGGCTTTCTTCACAATCCTTTATTTTTATTTTGACTTTTTACTATTTCATTTAATTTTTCTTTTTGATTTTCTGCTCAATCTAGGCTGTTTTAGCTCTAGGTTCTTTAGAGATAGTTGCTTAAGATTGTGTTATGGTACTTTGTGTCAAATTATATTGATTTTCGTGCAGATACCATTTTTTATGTTTTTCAAAAATTAGCTAAAATTCTGCCAAATTTTTAGAAATTCTGTTTTTTTGTTAATTTGTCTATTTTTCACTATTTTTACTCATGTTTACTTATTAGTCTCGTGATGGCTCTTTGTCTCAGGGACGTTGAGTCAAACACACAGTTTGTCCAGGCTCTGACCAGCGTAGTGGCACTACCCTTACTTTTGTAGTTAGGATCTCCATTCTTAGTGAGAAAGTATTTTTTCACTCTCGTTTTATGTGTCGCTCCACTCTCCTATAGATAGGAGTAAAGGATGACATTCTGTGCTATTTAACTAATGTTAGTTTGTCAAATTTTTCCTTCTTACCTAATTACTACATCTAGTTTGTAGCTCTAGAGTTCATGCAAACTTGCTCTCTGTCTACTTCTTTCTTCTGTACCTTCAGACTCTTCCACATGCCCTATTCTCTTTCTCTTGTAGAGTTTGATGAGATTTTTAGCTTTCACACTGATGGCATTGCCAATGCCAAATCCATGATTTTTGACCGTAATGACTTCTAGAGGGAGATCACACTTGATACTTCATTCCATCCCTCAAGGCTTAAAGCCTCATGTCTCAAATCCCCCTCACTCTTCTACTGTCATAGACTCATCTCCTATTTGATATTTGGGAGATCAAATTCTAATGATATAGTGACTGGCCCTGACGTGATCTTCCTCTACTCTATGATCATAGGTACTCCTATACAGTATGGATGTTGGCTTCAGACCTCTTTTCATGAGGTTGGCATCTAGAAATAGCCTGGCAAGGCTATTCTCTTTGATCCTTTGATTCATCATCTTTGCCAATGCCTTCCTACCTTTCCTTCTTCTCCACCTACTCCAGGACTAAAAGGTCCTAATCTAGACTTATCGTTCATTGAGCACTCCACGCTCCTTGAGCATGATTCTGATGGTGAGTTTTATACTCACTCTGAGTACATTGCATGACGTCTTGAGCATCTTCAGTCATTAGGTATTCCTAATGATACAGTCACCTTATATGGATATAGTGCAGTTACTGTTTGTCGGCGCCTGCAGGTGCCACTTTCAGAAGATACACCTGCAGAGTGGCTTGACCTTTTAGATCCATCCACTGATGCTACACACTAGGCGGCTCTGAGCCATAAATGATAACATCACTTCCAGAGTGGATCTTTATCCTCTGTTGTTGTTCCTGATCCACCTGCTCCAGCTGCCACTTTTACTCTTGCTCTAGCTGCCACTTCTACTCCTACTTTAACAACTGCTGCATCTACTGATTCTATTTCTCAGTAGCTTGCTGTTATCATTGCTTGACTTGATCGTTTGGATACTTTTAAGTGACACTTTGACCATATTGATTAGCAGCTAGGACATCTTACTCAGCAGTCAGCTTCACTTGATTAGTGATTTGCTTAGCACGTTGCTGATTTTCATGAGTTCCAGAATTTTACCATTGACACTCTACATTCCAATAGTTTTATGATGGAACCTTTTATTATTCATCCACCGAGTCCACCTCCTCCCCAGGACCCACAATGATCATTTTGATATTATCAAAGGGGGAGATGTTTTATGATTTTTAGGATTATGGAGATGTTAGTTTTGATTCATTGTATTGAAAATCTTTTTGAGTTTATATATCATATGATGTTTATTCAGTTCATTATCCTATTTTATCTATTTCTATTGTTGCTTATTTTCATTTGCTTTTATTATGATTAAATTGGATATTATTCTGATCATATGATTCTGTCTTGATAATACAATTACATATATATTGCTCTGATCATGTATTTTTGTTTATTATTCTAATCATTTGATTCTGATTATTGCTCTGATTATATGTTATACTGTTTATTTACTTTGAATTCTATATTTTCTTCTTTCCTTTGTGCTTGATTGATTACTTGTAAATTCATGGCATGAATTTTAAAATAAAGGAGGAGATTTCTAAAATTTTTCAAATCAAAATTTCATTTAAATATGTTTTGCAAATTAAACTTAAATTGATTGCTAACATCAAAAAGGGGGAGATTGTTAGACCCTGAATTTTGATGTGTATATGTCACGTATGAGTCAATTTAAGTTATTTATCATTTTTAAGTATGTTTTTATGAGTGGTACAGGCATACTAAATTGCTTTGTTAAGTGGTGCGAGCATATGGCTAACCGTACTAAGTTAGTGTTGTTTGCTTGAGCTTGGTACGGGCGTACCATTGATTGGTAAGGGTGTACCATTGCTAGTAGAAATTTGGTTTGTCAGTAAACCTATTTTGGTACAGGTAGCAGGAAATGTATTTATTAAGAAACATGTTTTGGTATGGATGTACCAATAGATGGTACGGTCATACCTAGTTTCCCTCTTATTTTCAAAAGTGACTTTTTAAGTTGGTACAGGCGTACCAAGTATGGTACGGGTGTACCAAGTATGGTACGACTATATGCAACTTTCTAGAAAGGCTTTAAACCCTTTTTAATGGATATTTTTCATAAGTTACATTATTACACTTTCAATCTAACGGCTAGTTTATAGAGAACAAGTTTCCTTTAAGCTTCAATCTTAAAATACAAGTAAGTTTACTTGTGTTATTGTAATTCAATCATTGTAAACTCTCCTTTAATTGTATTGCCACAACCTAAGAATTAAGTTTTTTTATTTGTGGGGTGGTGTGTGATTAATACTTGGTGCATTAATTTGTAATTGAGAGTTTGGTTGCAGTGAGATTGCAATTGTTATAAAGGTTTGAGTGTAAGCTTAAAAACATTGGGGTTGAGATTCATTTAAGGAATCCTTTATTGTAATTGATTGAGATTAGTGGAACCCTAAGTTAAGAACTTAGGAGAAGTGGACGTAGGCAAGAGTTAGTACCGAACCACTATAAACTGCGCGTATTGCCATTTCCACAGGGATTTCAGTATGTATAATATATACATCATATTTAATCTTTTTAATATCTAAATTTATTACTTTTTATAAAAATTTAAAATATATAATAAGTAAAATTGAGGTGTCTTGATAATATGAATTATTATTACTTTTCTTCATGCTTAAGTTATCTCTTTTATCATGTTTTCATGCATTCTTATTTGATTTAATAACATATTATATGATGAATTGCACATATTATTATCATGCCTTGCATGTTATTCATGTCTTGCATTTCATGTTTAAATTCATTCATTTTTTTTATGTTTTGCATAATTTTCATAATTACTTCATAGAGCTTCAAAATTAATCTTATTTAGATGGGCTTTGCATGCATTTTATAGGCTTTTAAGGTATTATTTTGATTAGTATTCTAGTTTTAGGTCTAAAAATCTTAAATTTCCATATTTAAGTTTAGTTTTTTGGATTTTTCATGATTTGTGCGAGTCCTACATGACTCGTGTATGGCTCATATGAGTTGTATAAGACTCGGCTTTTGTTTTAGCTTGTTTGTTACATGTAATTTCCCCTAGCCAAACCTTACACGAGTCATGTAAGGTCCTATATCACTCATGTAAGATTTGACCCTTTTGTTTCTTGCTTTTCTTTTATGATGACCATAGGATCATGGAATGAATGGTGAGGATTAATTTAGCAGTTGTGAGCTTTGTCCGTTTCCGTTACCGCTTTTACCGGTTTTAACTTTTGAGAAAGCAGAGTGTGGATGTGGAGTCGCCACCTAGTTTGTTTCTATTAATCCAATTGAATTAACTTTGAAAACTAGGAAATAAAACTTAGGTTTTCCAGAGTTGAAAACGACCTTTGTTTTATCAGAGTATGGGTTCGGGATTTTCAAATCTATTTGTATTCCATCTTAATATGCTCATTTGTTTAAGTTTAATGAAAGCTCCTAGCATACACTTAAGGTTCAAGTTTATTTAGAGTATTTTTCATGGCATAGGGCATACAAGAAACAATCACATGTAATGAAAGCATAAAGAAAGCAATAATAAAGCAGTAAATGCAGAAAATAAAA
>CANYBF011305085.1:0-12375 GCA_948192965.1 Dalechampia spathulata | reverse complement strand
TTCTTTTAATACAAGTCATGATTATGTTTAGTACTCTATGCTAATTAAGTATTCTTAACCAGTTCTACATATATTAAGCTGGGTTTATTGGATCGACAACTTTAAATAACTACCGGAACTTAAACTTGAATAAATGTTTCTAATTTAAATGGGTTTTTTGCTAAAAAAAATTAATATGAGTTAATTACCAGAACTTTAAAAAAAAGTAATTTGTGACTCTTCTTCACCTTCTTCAAATGGGAATTGATATATATATATATATACTGGAGATTTCCATTATATGTGTATTATCTTTTACTTCTAATTTTCTTGATTGGGCGTGAGATTTTTGCTATTGTTTTTCTTTTAAGTTGAATTTGGCTTTACAAAATTAGATTGTAAGTGAACAATTTGATTTAAAAAATTTGATTGGTAATAAGAAGGCAGCTATTTCTCTAAGTGCGTAAGTAAGGAATCTTACCTGATGGATTTACTGCCCAAGCTTCACCTTTCGCTGGCAATCTCTGTTTCGTTTTAAGGAAAGATAAAGAAGAAGAAAGAATTTAGGGTTGGGGAAATTAGGGCTTCTTTTATCTGTTGGTTACGAAATTGAAGGGTTCAACTCAAAACGCAACGTTTAAAAAATTGGTCCATAAAAATTTTAAAAAATAATCAGTATAATATTAATCGGTCGATTCGGTTATTTCGGTTTTTAATGAATCAATAACCGAACCGAACCAAAATTTATACTTTTTCCATTCTCAAAAACCGAACCCGAACCGAGCATGACAAAACCAAATCGAAATGATTAAATTGGTTCGGTTCGGTTCGGTTATTTGGTTCATACTCCATTTTGCTCACCCCTAGATTTTAGATCCAGTGACCATAGAATGAAGGAAGATCAAGTTAGGATCTGTCACTGTATAATTAGACTCTGATTGCCCAAAAAGAAGATACGTGATTAGATGGTGATAGTAAAAGATAAAAGTGGATTTAAAGTAAGAGGCTTTGAGTCTTGAAGGATGGAAAGAAGTATCGAGTGTGATATCCTTCCAAAGAGCATTTTTTATCAAAGATAGCAAATTTTGCATTTTTAATGCCATTAGTGTGGAAATCAAAAACACGTCAAACTTGGATTTGGTAAGCCTGTATGGATGCTTAAACATTTTAAACATACAGGTGTGAGAAGTGTTTAGTTTGAAAGTTTGTAAAAATTCAAAAGATAAATTGTTGATACTCTAGTTATCGAGAAAAGCAAAATTGGACCAGCCGACGTTAGCCAACAAATGTCTAACATCAGCTTCCAAGCTAATAGAGAGTAAAGTAAAGATGCACATAAATTGAGAAGGCGAAAAATGTTTTTGATTCAAAATGGCTTCAGGAAAGCCAAAAGTTAGAAAATTAGGTAATGGAGGAGTTTAATCCTCGGTTTGGACACATTTACCCTTTTCTTGAGGGCAAGACAAAAAGCCACTATGAAACGTCATTTTTGAAAAATTTTAGCACAGTTTCAATAGAAAATTGAAAATCCCAAAAATTAAAAACTCAATAAAACAATGCAATTCGCAACACAACTCAGAAATAATAATAATAAATAATAAATGATAATCAAAATTAGTAAAAACAAATGAGAAATTTACCAAAAATCCAAAAATGAAGTGATTTTGAAAGAAAAAGGAGTTTTTGGTGAAAATGAGGGAAATCATGTAAAAATCAAGTGGAAATCAGGATTTTTGATAAGATTAGACTAAAATCTTGAAGGGAATAAGGAAAATGGAAGATTTCGAGTGAGATTGTATGGGTGTACCAAATCACGTACGGCCATACCGGCTATCTAAAATTCAAAGATTTTGAAGAAGAACCTCACATACGGGCCATACTGAATACATTGCCTTGAAATGTACGGTTGTACTAAATGAGGCATACGGCCATATCGAATACAATGCCAATTACTTTACTTTTTGCATTGTCTCTAAATGTGACATTTCACCATCCCAATTTTCTAGGTGAGAGAATAAGTTTGCATTCCCGATCATATGTCTTGAGCATCCAATATCAAGGTACCATTTGTTCACATTTACCTTGGATCTCAAGCATACCTAACAAGCAAATACAATTACTTTGTTTTAGGTACCCAAATACAACTCCAATGCATTTTCCGAATATAACATCTATTTATTATATGTCCTCTTTTATTACAATAATGATAAATGAAATTTTTGAATTTTGAATAATTATAAGCCTTTTTTTCTTTTTGAATGTGTGATCATAACCCTTTTTACATGAACATGGACATTTGTCAGTTTTGTCATATTTTTTATTAGTTCTAGCTTGAACACCCTTGTTTTCATATTTATTATCTTTTATAGTAGAGGAGGATGCCTTCCAAAATATGGTTCCTTTAGATGAATGAGAAGAATTTTGATTAAAATTGATTCCTTCTCTATCTCCTTTAAGTTTTTAACATTTCAAAATTGAATCAATTTTAACGCCTCCCATTTCAAATTTTGAAAGATTTTCCTTTAACAAATCTCTTTCTTTTGAAATTTTGTTATTTTCATTTTTCAAAGCTTTATTATCTTTTTCCAAAATTTCAATTTTAGCTTTGTAAGAAGCAAGTTCATGTTGCAAATCATTGTTGTCTTTAGACATACATGCAAATTAATTCTTAAGAGTTTTGCTTCTTTTTGTTAATTGCTCATATTTTTCTAAGAGAGCTTCTAATACATCTTCCTCATCATCATCCACATCATCACTATAATAAGATTGAGAAGAAGTAGTTACCTCATCCTTGTCATTGTCATCCATGAATGCTATGAAGTAAAGATTTATTGTACCTTCATCACCGGATGCACTATCATGGGTTTTGCTATCATTGTACCAACTTGCTTTCAATGCCTTCTTTTTGAAAGACTTGAATGACTTGTTGAGTCTAGGACATTCATTCCTTATATACCTCAGCTTGTTGCACTCGTAACAAATTACTGGACCTCTTTTGAATGTGTCTCTTTTGCTTTGGTCCTTCCTTGATTCAATTGACTTTCTAAAATCCTTCTCATATTTTTTCTTTTTCATGAGGAGATTCTTCACTCTTTTGGAAAGGAGGGCGACTTCATCATCAATATCGCCTTCACTTATGGATTCCACATCTTCTTCTTTAAAAGCTTTCAATGCCTTTCCTCTCTTTTTATCTTCGTCATCTTCTTATTTAAGATATGTAAGGAGCTTTCCAAGAAGCACGTCAGTTGATAAAATGGATAAATTATTGGCTTCTTCAATGGAGGTAACTCTAGCTTTCTAATCCTTCTTTGGTAGTACCCTTAATATCTTATTGTTGATGTATTCTTTATAGTACATTTTTTCCAACTTCATCAGCCCATTCATGATCACTATGAGGTGATTATACATTTTCGAGATGCTTTCATTCACCTTCATAGTGATTAAATCATATTGATAAGTTAAGAGTTGTACTTTCTTGGTTCTAACTTGGTTAGTTCCTTCATGGTATGTTTCCAAGGCATCCTATATTTGCTTGGCCGTTACATAATAAGAAACTTAACCATACTCTTCATAAATTATTGCACAATAAAGTATGTTTATGGCCTTTTCATTTCATGCATTTGCCTTGAACTCTTCTCTTGTTTAAATAGGCTTTGGGCTTAAGGGTTGTAACACCTTCATTTATGATGGTTGGAGGACAATAATCACTTTCAATCAAATTGAACAAATCAATTCCATCACTCTCTAAGAAGACTTCTATTCTATGTTTTCAATAAAGATAATCAGTTCCATCAAAGAAGGATGGTCTAGTGTAGGATTGACTCTCAATACCTTGAGTTGCTATTAATCTTTAGCTCTAGAAGGTTAATTCTAATAACAAATTAGCACCATGCTTTGATACCAAATGAAATCCTAGATGAAATAGCAACCAAGGCACACGATTTATAATGGTTCAACACTTCAACTTGCCTACGTCCACTTCTCCTAAGATTCAACTTAGGGTTCCACTAAACGTCTTTCATAAATTCAACAACGAATGCTCGTCACAAGAATTCAACTCTAGTGTTTTCAAGGCTCACACTCAAACCTTTACAATAATAATCAAACTCATAATATTCAAACTCTTAATTACAGCAGTACTGCTTAAGCATTAACTCTCACTAACCCAAACAATAATTGAAACAAAGATAAGGTTGTAAAAGAATAAGAAAGAGAGATATATAATCAATTATAAGAATGATTTAGTTTCTAACAAGCTTACTTACTTGTAGAAGTGTTTCCTCAGCTTTAAATATGTTTTACACTCAAAATAGATCTATTACAGAGTAATCATTACAAAATAGATCCATTAGAACACTTAAATTTAAAAGCCAAAGTTTCTTAAAAAGGAAGGCTATGGCTGTATGTGATCCCGTACGCCCGTACCACTCCATAAACTTCAATACAAATTTGGGTAGTGGATGTGGTCCTGTCGTACCACCCACATGGTATGCCCGCACGAAAGCTATTGTCAAATTTGGTATATAATATGACCAACTCGTGTAGTTGTATGAACCAAAACTCAAAATATGGTATGCCTATACCCAAACCAGTATACCCATACCAAGCCTAAAACCAAAACATCAAGTGATATGGCTAGCCATATGGTCGTACAATGCAATACTCAATAGTGGTACCCTCATATGTGATCACGTACGCCTGTATTAAACACATATTCATAATTTTTAACTTGAAGTAACTTAAATTGATTTGTTAATCATTAAAAGCTAAAAAGGTGAGTCTAACATCATGAAACCATGCCATTGAAATATAGAGACCATTGATTTATCCAGTTATTAACTATATTTTTAATTCTTTATTTGGTTCATCACTTCCAATGAATGTCCTCAAGCATGGTAACAATTGGTTTTTATCTAGCTTTATGGATCTAAGAGTGAAAACATTCATATATATTATTATCAATAGTGTTAGACTTAAATTCTTGAACTTAAGATTTTTTTTATTTTCATCCCTCTTATACTTTATTGACTAATGAGCATATACATGTTTAGCACACCATCGATGCTTCACTTTAAGATAGTTTCAAGTAATCTATATTCTAAAATTAAATTTAAAAATTAGAGTTAATATATGATAATTAATCATTTTAATATAAACTTATTACATTTACCTTTTGCATGTCTAATATGATTGTTAACATTGAACCATCTTCTAGCTCTAATTCTTGCTTTAACTAATATAAAAACTATCTCCAATTGTTCTTCGTTTCTTTATCTACTATAATTTAGTTAGTTAATACCATTTACTCATATGCATCCCTGTTTGCAACATTTAGAAGTTATCCTTTGAAAAAACTTCTTAAAAGGCATCCATCCAAGCCAAGGAACGGTTTGCATCCACTTATCCAATTCTTACTACATGCATCAAAATAAATAAACATCCTCTTAAAAAACCCTTCTACCTTCTTGCATTATCTCCTTGCATAATTCAATCATACCTTTTGTGTCAAAATTGCTCGAATTCAAAGCATGTACATATGCTTCAATGTAACCAAATCCACTTTGTAACTACCATCCAACTCTTGAATAAAGACTTATCCCTCTTGCACTTTGCATTATTCACATTAATCTTTAGATTTTTCTTAACTTCAATTTTCACATCCTTAATTGTAAATGAAGGATTTTTTTATAAATTTGATCTTTGAAATAATATGCTAAAAACCTTGTAGTTACACTTGGGATATTATAATGCATATAACAATTATTCTTAGAAATTGATGTTTTCATTATCAACTCTAGATTTTTTTCATCTTTGGAAATAATTAATATAAAGAGAATTAATGCACTTTGCTTGTATCTTATAAGATTCATTATGGTCTAACTTTAATTTCACTTTAGAACCAACTACATTTTTAGTACTTGCTTCCTTTGCATCTTTTATGTTACTAAATGTCATTCCAATTATGAAATGACTCAACCATCCTTAGAATCGTACCTTGTTCTCTCTTAAGGCACTTCTATATTACTATCTTAATCATTATTATTGTTCTTATCATTCTCATCACTATCCTTACCTTCTCAATATTATAAGAAATAAGTATTCTATGAAATGCATTCACATTCTCATTTTCAGCCTCATTTCCCTTGGCTAAACCTTTAACATTATCATTTAATGTGCATTATTATCATTTAACTCTTATATAATATGATTGTTTTTTTTTACCAATGAGTGGATTATTTACATCATGATTAACATAAAACTCAATATCTTATGCCTAACTATTTTTGTTAATAAAATTCAATACCTAATTAATAAACTCGTCATCATTCACTAATAATAATCCATCAAGAATTTATTTTCCAGGTTGAAAAATGAAATGTTCTTCATATTTTCCAAGACCTAACACATTAATATATTTGTATTTAACATCAACTAAGAAAGAAAATCTATGTCAAATGAATTTACTTCATCAACATCCCTATTGTAATATTTAATCTTGTCATCCACCATAACATAAACTTCACCATTGTTAAACCTTAAGTTCATAGTAATATACATGTTACACGAATATAGAGAAAGATTAATTATAACTTTATCTTTTTAATACTTAAACAATATTAAGATTTAATATATAGAAAAAATGATTTTAATAATTTTTTTCATAAAGAATCAAATTGTTAATTTACTATTAATTGAATAACTAAAGTAAAAAATAAATGGATCACTTTTTAAAAGAAAATATTAAAAAATATTTGCTTTTAAGTTTCCATAAGCCTTTAACTTTATGTTTGGGGTGTGTATTATGTCTTAAATATTTATAAATTACACACTGAATAACTGACAAAAAAAGCCATGATATATGTTTCAACAAACATGAATGTATTATTAATGATATAAATAAATGTATGATATTAAAGATAAGACATCAAAGAGTTATTTATTTTTAGCATAAATTAACTGCAATAATTCTTCCTCTATAATATAGTAATTAAAGATAAAATTAGTTATGACATATATAGGTTGCACACTTAAATGTTAAAAGTTAAAAATTCCTTCTAAATAAGAAATGTACAACTAATTTGTCAAAGATTCAATTTTCTAACAAAATTTATGAAAATTGTATCATGGAAAAGACATGAAGATAAATTTTATCAACCTAAAGTAAGTGCTAAAAGGTACTCATATTATCTTTTAATCCTTGATCATGAATTTTATAAATACCCATATGAGCATACCTTATATGTAAAAACTAATAACAATAAAGATATTATCATTTTTTATCTTTATCTAGATGATTTAATATTTATCAAAAATAATCTCATGTTATATGATTGGCAAGTTTGAGATTATAAATATAGGCTAAATGTAATATTTTCTTATAATGCATGTAAGTCAAACAAAAGAAGACATATTTATTTCTCAAAAGAGATACATTTAAGATATTTTGAAGAAATTTAAGATGGAATCATGAAAGCTAATTTAAACTCTAATTGAAGAAAGGCTAAAGCTTTTAAAAGATAGAAGTGATTATCTAAATGTAACAAATCTTAAATGATTAATTTAAAGCTTAAGGTAATTTAACAACGACCAAATTGGACTACCTCCATAACCTAATATATGACGTTTTCAACATGTTTTATCCTTGCTTACATGCTTTCAAAGGAAACTTCTTAAGAGGTCACTCATCCTAGAATTATCCTAAGTCAAGTGCACTTAACTATGGAGTTCTAATAGAATGATTGCCAAAAAGGCAGGTGCACCTTATTAGTATGAATAGTACATATCAAATTTCTTAAGTTATTATTGATTACACAATCTCATACATACATAATTCTTAAAATGTTCAAGCTATTCTCAATTATACTTTCTTATACCTGTACAATCTTAAAATCGCCCAACTATGCAACCTTATACACAATCTCAGGATCTTTCTTCTTTAGGTGTAAGATTAGTTCATTCATGTTCTTTTGCTTAGAAGCCTGCCATGAGTCACTCCTTTTCTATACTTTTTCTAGCATTAGTGACCACTTCCCATTAAAATTAGGTGTCACAATAAAAGGGTCTAATGACATCTCCAACTTGAACTAACAACTACACTTTCATCAACAGAACTTAAAACTACACCACCCATAACTCAAACTCGAGAAACTGTAAGCCAACCACAATCGATAGAGACTTGACCGGTGCATCACTTTCAACTGGCAACTATTAGGCTCAGGTCTAAAAAGAAAGGCACATTCTACAAGTCAAAGATAAAAATTTAAATGGATACCCCAAATTCAACAAAAATTAGAGTAAAAGAAATATGAAAAAAATTAATGTCCTCCCTATCATTTTGGGTAAAATTTTTCATGAATAAACTCTTCAAGCTCTAAGTTTGATTGATCTTGTTAATGGATTACTCATTGGCATTAGATGTAAGTATTCTTTCCAATTGCATTTTCCTATTTTTGTTAAGTTAGTTCAAGAAATTTATGCCATTTTTCATTTTGACAAACTCAAATCTATGATCTAAATTCTTCTTGTATTAGCTTTTAACTTATGGGTGAAAGATTTCCTTAATGCCTCTAGACCATATAGCCGTAGCTCCTCCAAAAACATTTATTCATAAATCCCAACATCAAATATATTCATAAATACTTAGCTTATTTTTTTTATGGCCATCAAGATGCTTTTAATATTATCCAAAAAACATAGGTTTTCTTCTTGTATTAAACATTTTATCTATTTTCTTTATCATTTTATTTGTACTGTAGGAAGTAAAGACCAAATTTATCTTTTATTTTGTGTTATAATGTAGGAAAATAAAAAATTAATTAAATTATTTTTAAAAAATTCTAATAATAATAAAAATAAAAATATTTTATAAGCAAAATAAATAATGATAAAACTGCTATAATGGTAAAAGTGCAAGCTTTTCATTAATATTTTTTAAATTCTAGAAAACATTTAAAACACGATAATTATCATAAGTATTCAAAGCTTTTACTCTTTAATAAAAAATTTTACCATATTGATCTATGACAGCAGAAAATTATAGAGATCTTTTTAACTTCATTTAAAATAATAAAAATCTTATAAAACTTATACAATTTTTGAAAATATTCTAATATTATTATAAAATATAAAATAAAATCTATCATTTATATAATTACCTCAAAATTACATATATTAAATATGAAGATTGCCGTATAAATTGTACATGTAAAATCGAATATTTTACAATTGTCATCAAAACATTCTACCCTACTAATTAATAAATACTTTAAAGAAACAAAGATTTAACGCGACGTAGATAACATTTGTTTTTCATTTTCACATGGGAGAGTTGGGAAACAAAGCAGAAAATAAAAATAAAAAATAAAAAAGGAAAACCTTAGTAGAACTTGACGGTAGATGATAAACCTACGAGAAATTACATTTCTACCCATACAAGATCCAACAAATTGCAAAATCTCATCCACACATCAAACCCTATTTGGGACAAATTTTCATCACAACAGGAAACACAAGTAGAGTGCTACTGAACTAGAAAGAGAAGCAAAGGACATGGAAGTGGGTGAAACCACACCACTGCTGTCACTGCCAGTTGGCCCCAACCCTGGCCCTGTGAATGGTGTCGTTGGAGTTAGCCCTGTTGTGCCTGTTCCAGTGTTCGGTGTTGTGTTCCCTGTTCCCGCCGTGCTGAAATTTTTTTTCACACAAAAAGAGCAACAATCAAGACATATAAAAGGTAAAAAAGAAGCAAGATCAGACCGATTTTAGCCTGAACGAAATCGGACCGAAATCAAGTCGAACCGGGTTCCACGTTTTTGATTATGGACTGGGTTCTAGCGCACGTGTTTGAATTTTAATTTTACTTGGACTGGCTATCGACCCA
This sequence comes from Dalechampia spathulata, assembly GCA_948192965.1. Taxonomy (NCBI): domain Eukaryota; kingdom Viridiplantae; phylum Streptophyta; class Magnoliopsida; order Malpighiales; family Euphorbiaceae; genus Dalechampia; species Dalechampia spathulata. The sequence goes on along the minus strand of CANYBF011305085.1, from coordinate 2,516 downwards.
CTTGCATTACATTGAACCAATATAAATATTCTATGCATCTTTTGTGGCATTTATAAATCATGGCAAAAGAATATATTTGTTTTATAATTTAAATTATATGTTTAAGTATTATATGTTTAATTTCTAATTAAAACAATATAATAATAAAAACAAAATTAATTCTGGCAATTAAAATAAATAAAGGAATCTCTGGAATAAAAAAGGACAAACAATCAATGACATATCAACATCATGACAGCTCATATTTGCATGCTCCTCAACCCAAGAAAATATATACACGTATATATATATATATATATATATATATAAACGGATATTCGCCATGCCCACAGCTCAGTATTCAACTAGATCTCAGCTAATGCTGATCATTATTTACCCATATCAATGACATTTACATTCATTTCTGTCTGGAACTTGAGACCTTTTAGAACAATATATGTATATATAAATAGTTTATTTTTCATATAAATCAGTTCTAATCAAATCTAATTCATTAAATATATTATTTTTTGTTGACATTTGTTTATATTTATTTATATAGGTTGAATGTCTGATGGGAGAATATATTGGGAAAGAGATGGCAATGGGTCTGTACTACCTACCGCTTGTGTCAACGAGTAATAAAGTAATAGAAAAGACAGTACAGAGGAATCAGATTCATGGTTAATTCCCACCGATTTCTAAATTAAAAACAAAAAGATTTTCATGGCAAATCGAAGAGCTTTCCGAAATAAAGTGGGATCCAAACTCAGAAGGAAGATTGAAAGGGCATATGTACCTTGTAGAAGAAGGATATACACAAGTAGAAGCAACACCTGCAAAAGCCACCATTGCAAAACAAATAACAAATCCATTGACATTATAAGATAAAGCAGAAACAAAAGGAAAAAGAAGGCAGAGAGTTGGCTTATTTACTTGAAGGAGGATTAGAACTAGTCGTAGCAGTGGAAGAAAAATCACAGCTTCCAGAAACCTGACCCTTTTTCTGAAAATAGCTGTTAACGGCGTAATGGCAGTGATCTTTAACAGTGTTGGGCTGGTAACAGGCTCCATTTTCAAGGATTGGGGTGCAATCAGCGCCTGCTCCACATGCATAATCTAGAGCTTTTTGCAGTTGGGTGTCACTAACCCCATCTTTACAGATACAGTAAAGCCCACCTGCATGATCAAAAAAAGAAAAATATTCCAAGTTTCTTTAAAACATAATCATGGCAGAAGGAAACCCATGTCAAGAACATAGACTTGGGATCGGAAACAAAAGAAAAGGAATAAAATTAGTGAAAGAGAATGCATTAACTTACTTGAAGGGGCAGTGAATGATAAGAAAAGCGCAAGAAAAGCTAAAAAATCCATGATTTATTCAAGGATTTTCAGAGGCAGGAGATGAGAAGGAAGATTCTTTAAAGTTGGGAAGAGAGAGAGTGAGTGTGGTTGGCACTAATGATAGAGCTCAACTTTTGTGGTATTAATTTTCCTTTTTCCGCAGTTGTTATATTCATAAAAAAAAAAAAAAAAAAAAAGAGGAGATGCGACGCTGCGTTTATATAGGGAATTTGAAATAAATAAAAAAAGGGCGAAGCTGTGAGTTTTGTGGTGGTTTGTTTCTCATTGGAATACAAAATGCAACGGTAATAAACTCATCTACATGGTCACATCTTGCCCGCTTAACAACTGTCGATGGTTGAATCAGAGTTTACACTCTGCATCAAAATGATTATCAAACAAAAAAGATCAAAATCGTTTAATTTATATGATACTTGAAAACATATTCATTATTTACTTGTATGACTTGATCAAATTGCAAATTATGATATTATCTCCTATCACCAGACAAATATTAATCCTACCCTTTGAAACTCATTTATTAGCAAAATCTATGTGTTTATGGTTTAAAATGTTCACATACTTAATTGTTGATTTTTTCCAAAATTTTACAATTTTAATTATTCATTTTTAACAATCTTAAACTATATAAATATATCACAATAATAAAATAGTATCATATCAATAATATCATAATATATTATTAATAAATGTTATTATATTCATTTAATAACAAATTAAAAATAATGAAATATCACTTGTTTCTTATTCAAATGTTAAATTATGAATTTTAAACACCATATTTATATTTATTCCATCTTTGATAACCATGATTTTTACCTATATTTTTCCCCTTAATATAAGGTCCTTTTAAGCATTGTTTTCATGTTTTTCCCTTCAAACATAGGCATATAATATAGTATTTCATGCATTATTCATATTCTCATGCATCATATTCATACATTATATACTTAGCATAATTTCATACATTTTCATACATGTTTTGTGTAATTCTCATGATATTTCATATAGTTTAGGAATTAGCTTTATTTAGATGGATTTTACATACATTTAATAAGTTTCTTAGATGTTATTTTATAGTTAAATAATAGTTTTAGGTCTTAGAACTTTAATTTCCACATCTTAGTTTAGAAATTAGCATTTTTACGAGTGGTGCGAGTCATACACGACTC
>CANYBF011305043.1:0-19360 GCA_948192965.1 Dalechampia spathulata | reverse complement strand
CACTCGATTCTCATCTTCCATCACTATTCTAGCTCACTTCTAGGGTACCTAAACCTCATTTTACACATATACAATCCTATACCCTCAATTGCATCATGGTCTGCCCCTTATACTCTAGGAAAAACACAGTTCTAGATAAGGCGACAACCATTTATGCTACCCTGAAACATCATCTATTTCCTAATTCTCTTCTGATCTCATCACATCCCAACACAGCAATCATTCCATAAGACATACAAAATCAAATGAACAACGTCCCTTACAATCATCGATCACATACATGCACAAGTAGATGCGTGTACATCTTATCAATCATACACACTGGTATAAAACTACTAGGGTCTCTATCGTGGATGTGACATTGTACACGTTCAAACTTTAAAACTTGTAATTTTACCAAAAGCTCAGGTACGGCCGTACATCATCTTCGTACGCCCGCACCACTGATTCTTTGGAAAATCAAATTTTCACTGATAGCTCTCATATGATTGTACGCTATTATGGTATGCCCATACACGGTAGCAGATTTTCAAACTTTTCAGGCATTTTAAGCCTGTACGACCGTACGCCTAGGTGGTACGTCTGTACGTGACTCCAAAACCCTAATTTAAAGTTCTTTTTTCCGCTACCACCGATTATTTTTTTCAATTTCTTTTTGATTTCTCTGTCAAATCTCACCCAAATTCACTCAAATTAGTCCTAAATCACTCGAAATTCCATTCCTCACTCCTCCACTCTTGATTTTCTATCAGATTTCTTAAAAATCTTAGGTTTTCACTTTGATTTTTCACTATTTTATTCAGTTTTTAATTAAGTTTTCTTTTGTGATTTTGAGCCATTTTTACTCACTTTTAGACCTAAGCACTTTAGAATAAAGTGCTTAGGATTGTCATATTGAGTTGCATGCAATATTTCATTAATTTTTGAGTAGGTTCAATTTTTATATTTTTAAAAATTCTGTCAAATTTCTATTGAATTTTTGGAAAACTTTATTTTTTATAAAAACTTCTAATTTTCCATTATGTTAGCTCCTAAGTCTTACGGTGGCTCTTCATCTTAGGGACGTTGAGTCAAACGTACTGTTCTCCCTAGTTCTGGCCCTTGGGCTCAGACTCTTGTATCAGCTATTTGCCAATCTATTCTGAGTGAGAAAGTTTTTATCACTGTCGTTCTATGTGTCACTCCACTATCCATTAGACTGGATTAAAGGATGATGTTCTACATTATTTGGCTAATGTTAGTTGCTCAAATTTTGCTTTTATACCTAATTACTTTATTCAGTCTGTCACACTTAAGTTTCTACAATCTTTTAGACTTGATGTGTTTTTCTCATGTACCTTTAGACTCTTTCGCAAACTCTACACTCTTTCTCTATAGAGTTTGATGCCTTATTCGACTTTCCCACTGAGGGCATTACTAATGCTAAATCTGCAAGGCATTGCTAATGCTACATCCGCAGTCTTTGATTGTAACATATTCTAGAGAGAGATCGCACTTGATACTCCTTTCTGTCCCTCGAGGCTCAAAGCCTCCTGTCTCAAGTCCCCTTCTCTATATTACTATCATTGACTGATCACTTACCTGATATTCGAGCGATGAGAGTCAAATGACATTATCATTGGCCTTGACTTGATCTTTCTCCATTCTATGGTCATGAGCACTCCTATCTAGTCTGGACGTTGGCTTCATAACTCTTTTCATGAGGTCGGTGTTCAGAAATAGCCTGGCAGGGCTATTTTATTTAATCCTATTATTCATCATCTCTACTATTGGCTTGATGCATTTCCTGCCTCTCCTCCTGCTCCCAGACCGAAAGGTCCTAATCTTGATTTATCATTTATCGAGCATTTCATGCTCCTTGAACGTGATAGTGACTCTGAGTATCATACTCATTCTGAGTATATTACATGATGATTGGAGCATCTTCTATCATTGGATCTTCCTAATGACACTATGGCTCTTTATGGATGCAGTGCAGTTACCATTTGTCAGCACATGCAGTTGCAACTTCTTGATGACATACCTATAAAGTAGCGTGATCCTTCTGATCTATCTGCTACTGATGCCACATGTCAGGCAGCTTTGAGTTACAAATATCAGAGGCATTCTTAGGATGGATCTTCATCTGCTATTGTTCCTAATCTTGCTCCTTCCGCTACGCCTGATCCAGCTGCTACTGCTGCTTCTTCTTCATTTGCTGAGTTGATCACCTAATAACTTGCTACAATCATCACTCATCTTGATCATCTTGATGTCATTGAGCACCGACTTAATTTTATTGATCAGCACTTGGATCAATATACCACTAACACCCAGGAATTCTAAGCAACCACAGCTACTACTCTCTAGTCCATCAATCTCTTGTTAGATCCGTTTATCCCTCCTCTAAGTCCACAGTGATTCTTTTGATGTTGACAAATGAGGAGATATGTTTAGGGAGATCTAGACTTTTATGTCATTTTTGCTCTGATCTGATCATTGTATTCATTCCACCTTGAGTATATATGATATTTTTGCTCTGATTTGATCGTTGTATTCATTCCACCTTGAGTATAGATGACATTTGATGATTATCTATTTCATTATGTTAATCATTGCTCTGATTATTTTCTAATTGTTCTGATTATTATTTTGATATGATCTCTTATTTATTACTTTGATCATTTTGTTATTGTCTTTGATTTGATCATTTTATTCACTCCCTCTTGTGATTGATTGATTATTAATTGGTTCTTGGTAATTGATTACATATATTCTAAAATAAAGGGGGAGATTTTCAAATCAAAACTAATTGAATATGTTTTTACAAATTAAACTTAAATTAATTGTCAACATCAAAAAGGGGGAGATTGTTAGACCCAGGATTTTAATGTGTCTATTTTAATTAAATAAATTTAAGTTAATTTCCATTTAATATGTAATTTTTAGATGTGGTACGAGTGTACCAATGCTAAGTTCTGTCTGGTGCGGGTATACGGTTGACCGTACCAAGAAGATTTGATTTGACTGTGTTTGGTACGAGTATACTATATTTGGTACGGGCATACCATTGTTGTGTTTTATAAGGTACGACCATATGGCTAACTGTACCAAATTGGCTTTGTTTTTCTGATTTTGGTACGGGCATACCAATATATGGTATGGCCGCACTACAGCTCTCAGGAATATTTTTGTATTAGTGTTTTCAAAGTGGTACGGGTGTACCAATGTGTGGTATGGCCGCACTGGAGCCCTCAATTATGTTTTTACATTAGTGTTTTTAAATCAGTACGAGCATACAGGAATTTGTATGACCGTACACACATCTGCAGAAAGTTTTTAAAAGCTTTCTAACATATTTATTTTATAAGATTGATAGAGCTATTACATTTCTAATGGTTATTTTCTCTGTGCAAAGTTTCTACATTGCTGTGAACTTCATTAACAAGTAAGTTAACTTGTTAGAAACTTAATCTTGTATTGTTCACTCTCATTGTACTTTACTTCCATAACCTAAGTATTGGTTATTGTAATGATGGGTTGGTGTGTGATTAATGTTTGAGGCATTATCTTGTAATTGAGAGTTTGATTACTGTGAGATTGATATTGATTGTAAAGGTTTGAGTGTGAACCTGAAAACACTGGGGTTTGGATTCTAGTTGTGGAATCCATTGTTGTATTGATTGATTGGTATTAGTGGAACCCTAAATTGAAGACTTAGGATAAGTAGAAGTAGGCAAAGAGTTATGCTGAACCATTATAAACCGAGCGCATGTTACCATACTTCCGCAGGACTTTCATATACATACATGCCTTGAAAAATTTTAATATTATAATTATTGATTATCATATAATTATATATCACGATAATTAAAAAAAACTTATTTCTCTGTATAATTTATTATCATTAAGTAAATATGATATTTTTATTAAATTAAATAAAAAATTATGAGTAATTTATATAATTTATTAATAAAAATTTTTCTAAATAAATTATAAATTTTATTTGTAGTTATTTCAATGAATTTTTGAAATAAAATTTTATTTATTTTAATTAAATTTAAAATTTCTCTAATATTTTTACAAAAACTAATAAGCCTAAAAAATTTATTACTAAAATGTGATTTTATAATATTTTTAATAAAATAAAATTTAATAAAACTTTCCCACATTTTTCTTATAAGTTTATAAGTTATTTTAGTATATCTTTTGATGAAATATTGAAAATTAAAAGGTATGATGAAAAAGAAGAATATATTAATTATATATATTATTATAATTAATAGTTTAATTAAAAAATATGGATTAATTTATTGAATAATAAAAATGAAAAGAAATGAAAAAATTAAATTGTTATCAAGATAGTGATGTAAATTTAAGTATTAAAAATAGGAAAATTTTGAGATATAAAAGAGATAATTTGTGATAATAAAATTATCCAATAATTAAGAGGGATAAAAAGCTTTTAATAAATATATATTTTATTTTTAAATTATATTTTTAATGAATTTTTAGAATAAAATTTTATTTATTATTATGATATAAATTCTAAATTCTTCAATATTTTATTATAGATAAGCATATACATGGTTTTTATGGGATTCATGGAATTTATATTCCGTGGATAATATTTCATTAGTTTCTGCCTAATTAAATTACTCATTTTGTTTGGTTAAATAGTTATTTGCTTTCTACAGTGGATTTTGAAAACAAATGCCATGTCTATTGTTGATAATATTATATATAGCAAATAACTTTAAAATATATTTAATCTTTTTTTAATACATATTTTTAATTCATATGAACTATTAATATTTTTTAATTTAAATTTAAAATGAATTGATGAGAAAATACATTACAATTGAAATTATTTTACATAAAAATGTTTTTACAACTAATTTTTTGTCATTACTAAAAAAATGAAAGTTTTTACATTCGCTCAAATGAACCATTTAATGTGGAAAAGCATATTCATAAATACAAGAAGTGTTTACATTTTTCCTAACCAAACAAGTAAATCTATTAACTCTATGGATTGATTGGATTACTGCAATTAGATATCCTCCAACCAAACAATCCATAGCATACTAATTAGATTTATTAAGACAAAGCTAAAAACGAGTATACCAACTAAATAGGAGAGGATACACTAATGAATCTGGTCAAGGATGGGGTAGATTTCAGGGGGAAAGAAATAAAGTGGATCGATGCCTTGAATCTCCCACAGCATAATCTTAAGCTCAAGACGTCTCTTTGCCTTCTTGATAGATGTAATTATCCATGAAAACAATATTTCCAATATACTTTTTATGAGATTAAACAATCCCATCAAGATATTTTCTTTCCCAATATATACATATATATATGGTTTCCATAACTAAATGGCATGTACGTGTACTTATATATGCGTACGCTTTTCAACAATGGCTATGTCATACAAAGCAAATGGTTCCTTTCTTTTAGCCTTTTTTTCGTTCATCAAATTTACGTTTTTTTTTAACTTGCGCTTTTGAAATTTCATCCTTTTCAGCATTTAAGTTGCAGCTCAGTCGATATTACAATCGATGAACATTAATTACATGTTAATAGTTTTAAAAATTAAACGTCATACATGGAAAATTTTACTCCGATATTTCAAATATTAAAATAATAAATTATAACTGGTGAATTTAAAATTAAAAATAATTACAAAAGTTATGAATTTTATTTTATATTTTATAATAATATTAGATGATTTTATAATAATAATAATTTTTTATAATGGTAATAATTTTTTAAGATAAACTTATATCAAATCTATATTAAACCTTTTTGGAAGTCATAAGAAACTTAAGTGAAAACTTGAAATCAATTGACAAAAAAATAAGAAAAAAAAGCCAAGAAATATACCACTTTTTCCAGTGGCAAAGAGAAAATTATAAGCTGAAAGCGAAACCTATAAATTAATCATGAAAGGAGCATGATAAATGAGTTAGATACAAATTGATATTTCGAAAAAAAATTTAAAAATTACTAGATAAAAAAATTGAAGAGTGTTTGCTGTACTTGAATTTTATAAATATAAAAAATTCATTTACAAATTTTAAACAAATATCTTTGACATAAATTAATTATTAAATTCCTATATGAATTTATATAAAAAAATTTATTTCTAAATAATATCATTTACAAACAAAATAGATAATTCAAAAATTTAACAAACAAGCTCTTCCCTAATTTTTTAAAGGATGAGATTAATATGATAATATAAAATTTAAATTATTTGATTTTCCATATTTCAAATATACATTTATTGAAATATTTTATTTAATCTATCAAATTTAAATATAAATTCATATATTTTATAAAATATAAAATTTTAAATATCCTTTTCAGATTAATTTTATTTTATTATTTATATTTGTTAGATTAATTTTTATATTTATTTTTGATAAATTTTAAAAAATAATATTTATCTTTACCTAAATTTTAAAAAAATAGTATTTATCTTTGAATTAAAATTGAAAAGGGAAGAAAAGGGTAAACTTGTATTTTCACTCCTTCCCCTTTCCTTTTTTAATATAATGTAATTAAAAATACTTATAAATTATATATTATTTATAGATATACATTTGCATTTACATGTATTTCTTATGATAATTCAAAACATATGTTAACGTACTACATTATATCTATTAAAATATATCTTAAAACTCAAAAATATTACTGTATTGTATAATAAAAAATGTAAAATTGAATATGATTTTTAATCATTAACAATATAAATATTATTATCTTATATATATAATAAGAAGAGTAAATAAATCATTTTTTACAATTAAAGATATTAAAATGTATTAATTTCACATGCAACGAGTACTATTTATTAAAAATAAATATTAAAAAACATATATATTTAATAAAATTTAAATACTTTAAAATCTCAAACGAGGACAATTCTTCAGAAAAATAGCGATTAGCACGATGAGAAAATTGAGTTTAAGATGAACATCGACGGCAGAAAAGACAACCAAGTGTCATGTCTAATCATCTTAGGATTTAATGTTTCCTTGTTCAAGAGAAAAGTCAGATTGTGCTTTTGATTTTACTTTACTTTCTTAATCATGAGACTTGTGTTCCATGATTTTCCTGGAAAATTGCAGTCCTTTTCAAGCTTATCCACCCAGTCTTTGACTATTCAATTTCAATCCTTTGAATTTAATTATACCTTTCTTCCTTTTGAGTTCTTCAGATCAGAAGAAAAATTAAAATTTTTGAGTTCTTTACTTGCACGTGTGGTCAAAATAGCTTTCTTTCTCCAATAAAGAACCGAGTATCTTTGAACAAACTGATAAGCATTGATTTCCTTTTAGAAATCAAAAGATCCTTTACCCTTTAATGGGCAAATAAACTTATACAAAAAAATAAGTAAATTGTTGCTTTTATTCTATACTAAAATTCTATAAAATATATTGTATTATAATATTATATGTTTATACTAAAATTCTATACTAAAATTTTTTTTTATGTTTATCATGTATTTCTGAATATTATTTAAAAATATTTTTTATAATTTTAATAAATATTTTATATTTCTTAATAAATCATAATTAATATTTTTATTTATTTAATTTTATTATCAAAATTAGTTGTTATAAATTAAACTATTAAACTATTAGATAATTAAAATAAAATAAAATAAGTTTTTATAAATTATTTTTTACAAATTTAATATGATTAATATTGTTTAAACATTAATAATTTAGATAATTAAATTATTTAAATTTCAAACAATCATACGATTTCGATTTAAAAATTTAAATTATATGTTAAGAATTTGTGATTTGTTGTAACTTTAATAAATATTTCATATTTTAAAAAATAATAATAAGTATTATTTTCTTTCATATACTTTTATTATAAAAATCAATTATTGTAAATTAAAACTATTATTATTAAATTATTAAAATAAAATCAAATTAGTTTTAGTGAAATTAGATTATTTAACAAATTTTTATTTTCTTCAAACTAATTATTTATAATAAAAATAATTTATATTTATATTTAATTTTGAACAAAATTATTAGATAGAGATTAATTTTTATAAATTAAAATTAATACTATTTGATAATTAAAATAAAATGAAAATTAATTTTATTAAATTTAAAAGAATGGTAAAATTATTATTTTACTTGTTTTTCTTTCCTCTTATAATAATAATCCAAAATTTAATAAAAATGTGCTCAATTAATCTTTTATAGTGTGAATTTGAAAATGTTAAAATATATATTAACAATATGAAATATTTTATGACTTTAATAAATATCTCATAAAATATAAATAATTATTAATTAACAAATACAATTCAAATTAGTAGTATTCATCTTTAAATAAAATTTATATAGATAAAAAATTAGATAATAAAATATAAAATATAAAATAATTAGCAATTAACAAATACAAATAAAATTAATTATTTTTTAATAAATTTTCTTTCAATAAAAATAAGATAATATAATATAAAATATAAAATAATTAGTAGGCAATAAATTAAATCCTTTAGAAAAAAACAAAATTTATGGAAAAGTATAAAATTATATTTTCCCTTATCCCCACTCTCCTTTAATATATTATAATGATAAAATTATCATTATTTACTTATTCCTCTTCTCTCTTAAAATATTAGTTAAAAAAATCAAGAAAAATATGTTGAACAAATCTACTTCACTTAGCTTTTATAGTATGTGAAATCCTAGATGAAATAGCAATACAAGGCACAAGATTTATAATGGTTTGACATTTCAACTTGCCTATATTCATTTCTCCTAAAATTCTACTTAGGGTTCCACTAAACTTCTTTTCACAATACAACAATAAATTCTTCACACAAGAATTCAACTATAGTGTTTTCAAGGCTCACACTCAAATCTTTACAATTACAATCAATATCACAAGATTCTACTCTCAAATACAACAATAATGCCCAAGCATTAACTCTTACCAATCTATAATTACAAATGAAATAGATTAGGGTTGTAAAAGAAAACCTAAGAGAGAATGTAAGCAAAGTAAAGACAGATTGAATCAATATTAAGAGATTAATGAATTAATGACAAGCAACTTACTTGAGAAGGCTTTTCTCAGCTATATAAATACCCTTTAAAGAAAATAGATCCGTTAGAAAGTAATAATAGCAAAAATAGATTTGTTAGAAAATCTAAAAAGTTTCTGCAGAAGGATGCATATGACCATACGTGATTCCATACTCCTGTACCACTCCATAAAATTCAATACAAATTTAGGCAGTGGATATGGTACGACCATACCACCTATGCGGTATGCCTGCATGAAAGCTACTGCCAAATTTGGCATGTAGTACAACCAACTCATGTGGTCGTATGAGTCAATACTTAGAATATGGTATGCTCGTACCCAGACCGGTAACACCAAGTGGTATGGCCAGCCGTATGTCTATACAGTGTAGAATATAACAATAATATGCCTGTTCGTGATCACGTACGCCCCATACCAAACACATATTCATAATTTTTAGCTTGATTTAACTTAAATTGATTTGTTTAAACATTAAAAGCTAAAAAGGTGAGTCTAACAATCTCCATTTTTTTTATGTTGATAAACAATTTAAGTTTTAATTTGAAAAACATTGATTAAAGAAATTTATGAATTATAATTATCCTCATTTGTTTTAAAATTCATGCAATTAATCATAATTAATTAAATTACATAAAGAGAATATCAAACACATAGCAAATGAGAAAATCAAATATCATAAATACATCAAATAATTCAACAAATAATAAAAATGTAGTCAAAGTCAATAAAAAGTCAATTATCCTAAGTCAAACTACTCATTTCCCCCTATCTAAACACATCTCCCCCTTTGACAACAACAAAAAGTAATCAGAGAAGAGGAGAGATAAATGGATCGAGTAATGACTGGAGTGACTGTAAAGCAGCAGTGGTAGAAGCATGAAAATTTTGGAACTCCTGGTTCTGCTGGAGTAATCATTGATCAATTGAGTCAAAGCATCGCTCAAAACCATCTAATAAGGTGTTAAGCACCATAAACTATTGAGTAATAAGATCCATAACAGATTATGAAGGAGCAGTAGCATCAACATCAGTAAAAGCAACAACAGCATCAGGAGCAGCAGCATTAGAAGTACAACCATCCTTGGTTTGTCTCTGTTGTTTGCAACTCAAAGCCATTTGACTTTGGGTGTCATCGTGTGGAGAACTGGTGCAAGCACATGGTATAGAAGGAGTGTTATCCTTTAAATACTCAACATCAGAGGGGATAGGCATGTGCATATGCTAACAAACCTCTACAACCTTAGCACCATAAAGTGGTACAGTATCGTTAGGTAACCCTAGTGTAAGAAGGTGCTCTAAACATCTCTTAATGTACTCTGTATGTATGGAGTTGATGTTTAGAAGATTTACCTCATAGAGCATCGAGTGCTCGATGAGAGACATGTCACGCCTTTCTGCTGCTTAACATGCTCCCGTAGCATGATTACTAACTCTCTATTCTAGAAAATCAGTAATCATTCTATAAGGCATTCATTACCTGTTAAAATGCAGTATAATTTTTTTAAAAATATATATATATAACATGCATAACAGTCCATACCTTTTTAAACATTATTTGCATTCTCACATTACTTCATTTATTTATGTCATATAACGCACCCTTTAGTTTATATATATACTATCATTACTTAAATTACCATTACTTTTATTATTACTGCCAAAGTACCAAATTGCAAAAGAAAGCATGAATATTGCAGAATAGAGATCTGCTGTGAAGCCCGAGTCCTATACCAACAACTATATTAGATTGACTTGATGTTGACTTCATTGATTCCCTTGCTCCCTGTTCTCACTAGTTCCTGCGTTCATTAATTGATAAATACTAAGTATAAAACTTAGTAGTGCTAGTATAACATATATCACCAATATCATGATAATCACATGCCATCATAAATCAATTTAATCAATATATAAATCATATGGTATAATAATAGCAAAGAAATCATCATGTCAATTAATCATAATGCATCAATAAATATACCATTCAAATACATCATATGCTATTAATTATATGCCATTATCATTATTTAACATCTTTGATATTACTGTGATTATCATTTCAGCATCATCATTAATTCACCATCATACTCAGTGTCATCATCATCACAGTAATTCATTTCATCATAATAATTTATCAACAGATGTTAATGTCATGCCATGTATTCTTACTATGTATGTTACTGTAAACATCATCATATATGCACATATAGTGTGTTCATCATTTCATTCACTGTATTTGCATCATATATGAATGATAATGTTTATCTTTGAGAATGCATTCATGTTATGCATTCTCCCTCTTGTTTTCCTGTAATATTTCATTTCATTTACCCTTTCACATTCTGGCCTATTTCATATGAATGCATTGTACTGGGTCTTTCATTTCATATCATATCTGTAGTTCAACAAATTGGAACCCATTTCACATTCATTTCTTTTCTTTTCCATTCATTTTTCTTTTCGTTCATTTCTTGTAGGAATTCATTTCATAACCCAGTACCTTTTCATTTAACATTTCCTCATATTTGCTCATTTTCCTCCTTCCTTATTTCTCTATATCATGCTATGCCATGTTTTATATGTTAATGTAATGATGCTTATAAAATGATCAATGAATGTAACATCATGTCATAATTAATTAATTAATATCATTGCATTATACTATACCATCTTCCCTTTTGATCATTTAATGATTGAGGAATATTCATACAAACTAGCACAAACCTGTGATTTCCTTTCATTTTAAATTCCCTGGTGGTATGCAATGATTTTCCTTTAAACCACCTAATTCACAAATCAATATTCATATTTAATCAATAATTTGAATTCCATTAGTAATCATCCATAATTCACACTTGCAACTATATACCACTGTACATCAATTAATCACTTATCAATTCAATTCACTTACTGTATCATAATATTACTTAGGAAATCACATTAGCATTTACAATTGTATTCATTATTTATATTAACTATAATAGTTATCATATAATTTGAACCATTTAATAACATATATAATATCAACTTAATATAATTTTCATACCATTAAAAACTACACTTATTAAACTTTCAATCATCATATTATAAGACTCCTTTCATTAACATCACATTACTCAATCCATATCCTATATAAGCTATATTCTTATTTATCCTTTATTAAAAAACATAACTTGTAAGATAAACAATTGATGTCGTAAAATCAAATACCAGACAGTTAGTATCATAATACTAATCACTTATTAATATCTAGAACAAATGACTTAAACAGTTTCTTAATAATATACTATTCATATACTACTACTGTTGTCTAACATAATCCAGTAACATCTCATACATCTGTTAATACTGTTCAATATCATATATCATATCTCATTTGAAAGTCATTTAAATATCATCATATATCTTCTTATACTTACCCCTTTAATACCAATGTTATTTAACCATTTAATTAACCAAAATCAAAAGACTTATTAATGTACACATGTCTTAAAATACTTATTCAAACATCCATTTCATATGTATAACCATATATCACACGCATACTCTACCCTTCAATTAACCATTTTCATTTAACATGCCATCTATTATTAACTTATCATTAAATATCCAATTCAATCATATAATTTGAACACTTTTAAAACAACATGTCATCATTCATTATACTTCACACTTATCATTCTCTTAAGTCAATAGATTTAAATCTTAAGTAAAACCATTTCATACCATTAATTAATTACTTCATTAAGCCTTCTAATAACACTTAATATACTTAATTAATTAATCAATTAAGCCTTTAACATCAATATGGCTACATGCTTCAAGTATCATCCACATAATCATTTGAAAATGCATCTTAAGTCCAATTCCATCAATCAAGCCATATACTTATCTTCATAGCATTAAGAGACTTCTATTTTTACTTAAATTCTTAAGTTACAGAATTAAATCATACTTAAACATAAATCATTTTTTTATAACTTTTAATCATATGAACTTAATATGAAGATTTAACAATATTTCATCAATTTAATCATCTTATAACTTAAGTTATATGATTTTCTTAAGATATTATCTTCTGATTTTAACAAATTTCCTTTAAACATACTTAGATCTTACCATCCTTTAACATTTTCTTTCAATTCCATTCGGCCATGAATGAAAATCCACCAAACACATATACACACAATACATAATCACTTTATTTCATCACTTTTACATCACTAACCATCAAAAACTTCAAATCAAGACTCTAATCTACTAGATCTATCAAAAACCATTTGGCCACTTTAAGATCTACACTAAAAAATCATAGATATACTAGATCTAATACTAATCCATACTCACCTTTAAGCCAAATAACAAAATCGAACTAAAACTTGAATCTTCACTTGATTTAACACTTGATTTATCAAGATCTACTCACCATCACCTTGTTTGAGCTTCTTACTTTGACGTACCACCCATATTACATATACATGCACCTTAGGAGTTATATCTAACAAGAAAAATAAGAACTAGATGTTAAATAGGTTGCAGTTTTTATAGAAACTTATAGATTTAGTGGTTTCAGCCTTACACTTGAAGAAGTAGAAGAGAAGTGCTTTGGTCACCACTTTAAAGAGGAATAACAATGAAGACTTAGGCTAAAATTTGAACAAAACATATAAATCTAACTTTATACTTGAAGATTAAAGAAAAAACAAGAAGGAAATGGTACGATTTTAGTTGTTGTGGTGAAGGAAGATGAAGAACATGAAGAAAGTAAGAAGAAAATGTAAGAAAAAGAGGATATGGTTTTAGTCAAGGAGAGAAATGAGAAGAAATGAGGGTTATGACAAATGAAAGAAGGAAAAATCCGAATGAAAGGGTGGTCTTACTTAGGGCAGTTGCATATTACCTTCCATGCACCCTCACACACACGATTGTAGCCTTTAAATCATACTTATATGTATAATTATATGTATTTAATCCAAAATGCTTCCAATTAAACCCCTTTCATATGTATTTAATACCTCCATTAACCTTCCATACATATTTAATATCATTTCTTTATACTCCACTAACTTATTTATTCATATAATAATACACTCCATCTTTTTCCACTAACTCAAATACTAATATAATATTTTCTCTTTCCTTCCACTATCACATATTCCTATACCACTAACACATATACTAATATAATATTTTCTCTTTTGTTCCACTATCATATATTCCTATTCCACTAACACATATATCTATCCCACTATCACATTTACCCATATATCTAATATTTTATATCCTCCACTAACACATTTATCCATATTAATAAAATATAATATCTTAATATCCCACTCACATTATATATCTATATATATATATACAAACACACACACACTTACATACTCATTATTTTATTCATTATCTTATTATATATATATATATATATATATCATAATATATCATAACATTTTTACACATATACTAATACATTATATATATATATTAATATATTACTAATATACTTATACATTAATATATTACTTATACCTTATCTATACATTCCATTATACACTAAACCATATATGTATACTCAATTATGTATACACCTTCACAATTTCATACTTTTTTCATTGTTATACATCTAAAATCATTTTAATACCACATATACTTATGCTTACATATCTAAGTACATTTTCATATACAAATATATGTACGTTCAATCAATTATCTTAATCAAACACACTTAATTATATTAAGCGTTATCAACATCATATCCATCGATTTATTATCATTCAGCAAACTCGTATTCACTGATTCCATTTATTATTCTCATATCAACATCATAGCATCAATCAATTATCATATCATTTATTTTTCATAACATTCATATATCATATAATTTTATATCATCATCCCAATTATAATCATATAGAAAGTAAAGTACATCAATATCATCAATACAGTGTATGTTAAAAATGAGGATGTGATAAAACATGTCTAAATTTGGACCAGGAGGTCCGAGAGTAGAAGAAGGAAGGCCCTACATATGACGGTAGTGTGAAAAATGTGAGGACTGAAAAGAATAACCCTACCATGTTTCTGAACACCAACTTCAAGAAACTATTTTTGAAGCCAACAACCAATTTGGATTTTAGATCCAGTGACCATAGAATGAAGGAAGATCAAGTTAGGACTGATCATTGTATCATTCGACTCTGATCGTTCGAAAAGAAGATAGGTGATCAGTCTATGATAGTAGAAGATAAAAGTAGATTTAAAACAAGAGGCTTTAAGCCTCAAAGGAAAAAAAAGGAGTATTGAGTGGGATATCCTTCCAGAATGCAGAGTGATCAAAAATAGCAAATTTGGCATTTTTAATGCCCTCAAAATGAAAATCAAAAATAGAATCAAACTAGGTTTTGGTGAGCCTATACAGACGTCTAAACATCTTAAACGTACAGGTATGAGAAGTATCGAGTTTAAAAGTCTGTAAAAACTTTAATAACAGACTATCAATGCTCTGATTATCCAGAAAGTCAAAATTAGACCAGCCAATGTTAGCCAACAAACGTCTAACATTAGCTTACAATCCAATAGTCTTAAAAGTTATAATGCACGTAAAACGAGATAGAGAAAATGTTTTTAGTTTAAAATGGCTCATCGAGAGCCAAAGTTAGAAAATTAAATGTATGAGGAGTTTGATCCTTAGTTTGGATGCGTTTACCTTTGTCTCGAGGGCAAGATGAAGAACTACTACAACTACCACGAGATATCATTTTTTGAAAAATTTTTGGTAATGTTTTAATAGAAAATTGAAAATCCCAAAATTTTAGAAATGCAATAAAACCATAATTTTTCACAACAAAATCCAACAAAACAGTAACAAACAACAAATGATAATCAAAATTAGTAAATTGAAAATAAGAAAATTACTAAAAATTGTAAAACTCAAGCAATTTTGAAGGAAAATCGATTTTCGATAGGAATTGGGTGAAAACCGAATGGAAAATTCAATTTTTGTAAGAGATTAAACTGAAAATTCAAAGGGAATATGAAACATGGAAGATTTTGAGTGAGTTTGGTAGTTTTTGTAGGATTTTTGATCAGAAATTAAGAGAAATAGATAAAAAAAAAGGGAGAAAAATGTTCAACGATTGTAGGGAAGAAAACCAAAAAAGAAATTAGGGTTAAAATTAAGGTTTTTGAGACATATACGGGTGTACCGAATCACATACGACCGTACCAGCTATCTAAAATTCAAAAATTTTGAAGAGGAACCTTGTGTACAAGCATACAAGATAGAGTATGGCTGTATCGAATACATTGCCTTGAAATATACGAGTGTGCCAAAGGAGGTGTATGGTCGTACAAATGTTACTGCCAGATTTTGAATTTTTGAAAGAATAGGCATACATAATCATGTATGGCCATACCAAAGCTATTGGAATTTTTGGTCTTTTGAGTGTACGGGCATACTCCTTAAGGCATACCACCGTATCGAATAGAGTACGACTGTATAGGTACTCAAAGTTGGATTTTTGAAGAGAATTTTGAGAAGTTTTATGAGTTTTTAAGATTCAGAATAGGACTAAAACACATTCCTACTTCAAAAATGATCTATCTATCATCATTAATTCATGCTTAATAAAGTTTAAACATTCTTCACATAGGGGTTTTGTGAAAATGTTCGTAAGTTGGTGAGTTGTATCAATGAATTATAATATAACTCTCCTTTTTTGCATATTATCATGCAGAAAATGATGCCTAATGTCAATATATTTTCTCCTATAATGATGTATAGGATTCTTAGATAAATTGATAGCACTAGTATTCTCACATTTGATAGATGTACATGAGACACACATATTATAATCTCATAATTGTTGTTGAATCCATAGCACTTGAGCATAACAACAACTAGCAGATATGTATTTAGCATCCGTAATGGATAAAAAATAGAATTTTACTTCTTACTAAACCAAGAAATCAAATAATTTTATAGAAAATGGCATGTTCAAGAAGTACTTTTCTGATCTAACACATTTCCAGCAAAATCAGCATCAGAGAAGGCAAACAAGTCAAATAAAGCATTTTTAGGATACCACAAGCCATATTTTGAAGTACCAATCAAGTATTTGAAAATGAGTTTTACTGCATTCAAGTGAGATTTCCTAGAAGATGCTTGAAAAGGAGCACACATACATACAAAAAACATAATATTTGGCCTAAAGGCAGTTAGATAGAGAAGACTACCTATTTTACCTTTATACTTCTTTTGATCCACTTGTGTCCCAATTTCATCTAAAGAAAGCTTTGTGGTTGTACTCATGGGTGTTTTGCTTACTTTAGCATCATCCATTCTAAGTTTATTTAATATCTCTTGAGTGTACTTATATTGATTGATGAAGATTCCATCATTGCATTATTTGACTTGGAGTCCTAAGAAGTACTTAAATTCTCCTATCATGCTCATTTAAACTCCCTTTGCGTACACTTAGAAAATTCTTTGTACAACTCTTCATTAGTAGTACCAAATATAATGTCATCAATATAAATTTGTATAAATAAAATGTCATGCTTATAATTTTTAATGAAGAGAGTTGTATCAGCCTTGCCTTTTTCAAATCCATGATCAATTAAAAAAGAACTTAATCTATCATACCATGCTCTTGGAGCTAGTTTAAGTCCATACAAAGCTTTAGTGAGTTTGAAAACATGATTTGGTAAATTAAAATCTTCAAAACTAGGAGATTATTCAACATAAACTTCTTCTTCAATAAAACCAATTAAAATGCACTTTTGACATCCATTTGAAATAATTTGAAATTTATGTGAGATGCATATTCCAACAACATTCTAATTATCTCTAATCTAGCAATCGAAGCAAATGTTTCATCATATCTATGCCTTCTTCTTAACTATACCCTTAAGCTACTAATCTAACCTTGTTTCTAGTTATAGCACCATCCTCATCTAATTTTTTCCTAAATACTAATTACAGAAGCATTCCTAGTTTTAGGTACCAAGGTATATACTTTGTTCCTTTCAAATTAGTCAAGTTATTCTTGTATAACAATGACCCAATTTTCATTATTTAAGGCTTCATTTATATTCTTTGGTTCTATTTGAGAAATAAATGCAAAGTTGTTATGAATGTCCTTAAAATAAGAATGAGTGATTACCTCTTTCGATGTTTCACCTATAATTTGTTCCTAGTGGTGCCCTTTTGGAAAATGCCAATCTTTTGGAAGATTATGTGAAATGTGAGTGGTGGCAAGGTAAGGAGGAAACTTCATCTTCTCCCTTTTGAACATCTTTTGGGATCACTTCTTGGTATTGGTTCTCGTGATCCTTTCCTTGTTCCATTAAGATACCTATGCATCATCAACAAGATCTTTTCTTAGACCAAGAGGGTTAGTTTTGTCACACCCTGACCGGGTATGCCATGCTCCCGTAGGATAGTTAATGACTTCCACAGAAAGAAAATCATTAACGACCCCACAAGGGATAAACCATCATCTAAATTTATCCTGCATGTGATAATAATAAGTAATGGTAAGCAGGCAAAATAAACGCAAAACATATCACGACATATACATTTATTACAATCATTGCCAACTAAAGGATGAATAATAAATGAACATGATTACATCCTATTCTAAGTCCCTGTCTTCACATATCCTTGCTAAATGGTTATCTTGGGATCCGCATTCCTTACGCTGCTACTAACCTGCGTCCATCAAATGACGAATGCTGAGTAATTTACTCAATGGTGCTACTATCATAATTAAACAATTAAACAATAATATAAAGAAATAACAATATATAGCAAACCTCTTTACCATATAAGGAGCAGGCGATTACCTGCAACACATAAACATCTCCTAGCATGTCCTCTACGGGACAATACTTGGGTCATAGGTTATGATTAACAATTCTCTACCACATCAGTCATGTTCATTGCACAACACATACTAGACAGCTCATATAGCCCATTATAGGGTAGATCATATCAGATTGGCGCCTTAGTAGATAGGGACATATGATATCCGTAACACTTTTAGCCTATTATTATGCAGGTTCAGACAATCATATCATACATAATGGCATCACACTGCTTTCATGATAATGCTAACAATTAATCAGTTATGCTCATTCATCATCATTTCATATATCCCTGCAATGAGGCTGCCAACATTCTTGGCAAACCTCTATCCTGTAACCCTCCTCATTTCGTTCATCATAGGTCTATGAACCATTCGTATATTCATATATGCACACTCGGTGCCTTATCATCTTTTCT
>CANYBF011305037.1:0-31550 GCA_948192965.1 Dalechampia spathulata | reverse complement strand
CATTTATACGAGTAAAAATGGCATTTTATCGTAAAAATTAATTTTGAGGCCAAAATTAATTATGTAAAAATTATTTTATGACTTTTCCAGAATACTTAAGTCATTGTGAGACTTAAATACCACTGGATACGTCAAAATACGGCCCCAAAATATAGTTTTCTGGAAAATTCGCAAGGGATGTGCGCCACGCATCACGTGATGTGTGCCACACATTGACTGTGTGTGGCACACATCCCATGATGTATGGCGCACATCAGAGGCCAATCTGCATGAAAATTAAATCTGTCAGTACATAAATAAACTTCAGACAAAAAATTTTCAGCAGAAACCCTAAATCCGGCCCCGATCTAGGTAGATCAGACCCAAAATTAGGTTTTTGCTCGTGGATTTGCATCCAAATCATGAAAAACAATTTTAAAGTTAAAATTATTTTAGATCCAGCAAGATTTAGGGCAGATCCAAGGCACCCAAGGCATGGATTGGCTAGATCGGATGAAAAACAGCATTTTCGGGAAAATTTTAAGGTGATGTGCGCAGTACATGACCCCATGTTCGCCACACATAGCCTATGTGTGGTGCACATGAGGTGATGTGTGCAGTACATCCCTCACAGAATAGTGATAGAATGAAGAAACTTGAAGAAAACGGAAAATTTACCTTATTCCGACGGCTTTTCTTCCTTGATCCTGCTTGATTCCGTGTTTAGGGAGCCTAAACTAACCAGATTTATCACTAAATCCAAGTGATTTAATTAATTAGGGGCCTAATTAATTGAGTGGAAATTTTGGCAGAGTTTTTGGTGCCCTTAGAGAGCAAATTTCTGATCCCTTCAGATGAACCCCGAGCTCTATATTTATAGAGCAATTTTTGGGCGTGGCAATTTTGTAATTTTGGCCTGGATTTGAAGTGATGTGTGGCGCACAACATGTGATGTGCGCCACACATTGCTAATGTGCTGCGCACATCATGTGATGCGCACATCATGTGATGCACGCAGCACATCACTTTTGTCTCGACATGTAGGACCCACTGTGGTCGCTTCCGGGATGCGCCCTGAAGCATACAAGCGTTATTTAACGTAAGGAACAACTTTGTAGAAGAAAGTTTTCCCAAATTTGGTCCCGAGAAGGCTCCTGATCAAACGTCTTTTTATGAGGTTACTATGCAATGTGCGTAGCGCATCGTGCGATGTGCTACGCACATCGCGATGCACTCCGCTCAACACGGGCAAAACTGGATGCACACCATATGTCAATCAAAGTGTAATCGACATTCCGAGAAACTTTACAGTTATAAGTTTTCTCAAATTCATCTCTGAACACCGAATTTTGGCTGATAGGCCCAATTTAGGGTTGGCGATCCAATTTTTGGCCCGAAATGGCATTTGGCGTGCCAGAAGGTCGTTTTTCGCGTAGATATCAGCGGAAATGTATTCTATGCATCCAAAAGACTCAAATGGGTGAATTCAGGTGGTGGGCCCATCTGGGTACTATTCATGATGAATAATACCCTTATGGGCCCCACAGCGCAATAGGGCCCGGAAAGTGGTAGATAGCATACCAAACACTTCACCTCAAGTGAGGCAGTGAATAAGGTGTGTTTTGTGCATACAGAATGCCTTAAAAGGGATAATAGTAGGAAGTGGGCCTTACTAATATTTGGCGGGCCCCACAACGTGGTGAACCTACAAATGTGGCATTCAGAATGCCATGAGATGTGCCTTGCGTAAGGCAGCAGTGGAATGTATTCTGTAATTACAGAATACACAGAATTGGCTAATTGGGGAAGTGGGCCCCGCCTGTATACTATTCATAGTGAATAGTAACCTAGGTCTAAAATGCAATATTTTGCATTTCGTGTATCCTACTATGCGTAGGCAGGTGTGGAATGTATTCTATAAGTACAGAATACACAAAATAGGTTAATAGGGGCAGCGGGTCCTATTTCCGCCAGGTGGGCCCCACAGCGTAGCGGGCCCGGAAGATGGCATTTGCGATGCCAAGCGCTGTGCCTTACGTAAGGCAACTGGAAGAGGTATTCTGTAAGTACATAATACACAGAATAAGCAGTAGGGGCAGCGGACCCTGTTGATGTCTTAGGCGGGCCCCACTTATGCACTATTCATGGTGAATAGTACCTAGGGCCAAAATGCAATACTCCGCATTTCAAGTGTTTTCCCCCCTTGTATATGGCAGGGGAGGGTGTTATAGATGCACAGAATACTCAGAATAGATGGCGGGTCCCGCCAGGCACCATGGTGGGCCCCACCAGTTCTGAAATGTTCTATACATCAGAACGCACAGAGGAAGACATAGGGGCCTACATGTATAATTGGGATTGATACCAAGGACTAAATCCTAGGCAAATCAATAAAGATCCAAAATCATACAATGGTGAAAAGTCAGGGTCAACACCAATAATAAGCTTTTTCAATAAGCACCGTTGTTCTTTGCATGCCAAGATATCCTACCCATTTTGAATCATGGCATTCCTTCATTATCTCCTTGCATAAATTTCTTTACTGTGGCATAAATATATGATTACCAATGGTATAGATGCAACCATTTTGCTCCCAAAATTGCCTAGTTCTTCCCTCTTTTACTAGTGTGACGAGATTCTTAGCAAATACGTCTTGTACCATGCCTTCATTAATCTTCTCTAGCATGTAGCTTTCAATGACACAAGTAGCAGTAAACTCCATCTTCTAACTTAGCATATCAGCAACAACATTTGCTTTGCCTCGATTATACTCCATCACATAGTTGAACTCAACAAGAAAATCTTACCACCAAGCTTGCTTAGGAGTTAGCTTCTTCTTATTTTGGTAGTAGCTAGTAGCAACATTATCAGTTTTAATGTCAAACCTGTTCCCTAACAGGTAGTGCCTTTGTACTATTGGACAGTGGATGATAGCCGTCATTTCCTTGTCATGAATCGGATAGCGTCACTCTGTATCATTGAGCTTCTAACTTTCATAGGCTATGGGGTGAGCTTCCTGCATCAGTACTCCCCTAATGGAAAACTCTAAAGCATTAGTTTGGACTTCAAATGGCTTGGCATAATCAGGAAGTGCCAATACTGGTTCCTTCATAATAGCTTGCTTGAGATCATCAAACACCCCTTGGCAAGCTTCATCCAACACCCAAGGGATGCTTTTCTTCAGGAGATTCATCAAGGGAGTGGCCCTCTTTTAATATCCTTGAATGAATCTTTAGTAGTAGTTCACCAATCCCAAAAAAGAACATACTCCTGAAATAGTAGTAAGAGGTTGCCATTCATAAATAGCCCGTACTTTAGCTTCATCCATGCTAATTGTTCCGTTAAAAATTTTGTATCCTAAGAACATCACCTCCGGTTGTGCAAATGAACACTTTTTAGGCTTCACATATAGCTCATTTTGTTACAACACTTGGAACACTTTTTGTAAATGATCTAGATAGTCTTCCAGGGTCTCGCTATAGACAACAATATCATCCAAGTATACCATAACAAACTTATCAAGGAATGGATGAAAAATATTGTTCATCAAGGTGTAAAAAGTTGTTGGCGCATTTATGAGACCAAACGGCATAACTAGAAATTTAAAGGATCCACACCTAGTCACGCACATTGTCTTTGCCTCATCCCTCAAAGCAATGCGTACTTACCAATATCCTAATCGCAAGTCTTGCTTTAAGAATCATCGAGCATTGCCCAACCAATTAAATGTGTCATCCACCAATGGAATTAGATACTTTTTCTTAATCGTCACCTTATTAAGAGCTCGATAGTCTATGCAAATTTTGAGGCTACCATCATGTTTTCTCTGAAACAACACTGGGGCTCCATAAAGTGCTTTAGATGGTCATATAAATCCAGTATTGAGTAACTCCTTCAGTTGCTTCCAAAGTTCTTCCAATTCTAGAGGAGCCATTTGATATGGGACCATCATAAGTGGTTTAGCCCTCTGTTCTAACTCTATCTCATGATCTACTTCCCTTCATAGTGGAAGTTTCTTTAGCAGCTCTGATGGTATCACATCTTTAAATTCTTGCACCAGGCTATTGACTTATGGTAAAACATTAAGAGAGTTAGGGAGGTTACCTTCTTTGCAAGTAACTATAAAAGTATCTTTGCCTCTCTTGATGACTTTAGCTACTTGCATAGCCAATATTATGCTTCCACCAACAGTGAAATGCTCTACAATCAACTTGTGTTCTTGTCGATCACTTTCAAACTGTATGCACCCATCCTTTATCAATGAGAAGGGTAGAAGCCTATTAATGAAATCGAGACCAAGAACCATCTTATAGTCAGATAATGGCATAATATTCAAATCTAACATACCAGTCCATGTCCCTAATATGATAGGAACTTTTTGAGCAATTTTCGCTAACGGCTTTACTGGTTAGTCGGTAGTTTTGATCCATCCAGCTTCCTTGGCCATTATCAATCCAAGTTTAATGGCCATTTTGCTAGCCAGTAGATTTTGATTGGCGCCCATATCCACTAATGCCTTGATACTTTCAGTATTAACTTTAGCATTAATGTAAATTAAGGCCTTATTGGGTTGCACTGAATTAGCCTTAGCATCATCCCCTTGGATTATCTGTTTGCCTTAGCTTGCATCGCGTTCACCACTCGTATTATGCCCAAATATGCATTTTCCCCCTATGGTATTGCCTCATCATATGTCAAAATCATAATATTCAACTTACTATGATTTAGATAATCTCGTACAAAGTGTGGCCCTCTACATAAGAAACAATTCCTCCTCTTTGGATGATCCTTTGGAGCTTCACCTTGTTTTTCCTTCTCTTTGAAGCCAACCCTCCTTGGCTTATCCCATTTCACTATCTCGTTGGAAAACTTAATGAGAGATTCAGCTACAGCAATGGCACTTGCAAGGTCTTGGACACCTCGCCTTTGCAACTCTTGTTCAGCCTACTGTTGTAGCACATCCATGAAGTATAGCAGATAAGTTTTATTGGCCAACTCGGGGATCTCCAGTATTAATGAAGAGTATTCCCATATATACTCTTTCAATGACCCCGTTTGCTTTAAAACTCATAGCTTCTTGATGGCTACTTCTTCAGCATTCTCAGGGTAGAATTGCTTCTTTAGTTCCCCCTTAAATGCCTCCCACATGCCAATTTTTACTAGTCCTCTTTCCCTTTCAGTATAGCAATATCTCCACTAAAGAGCTGTATCACATTCAAGATAAAGCGTAGCCATGTTGATTTTAGCACTATCATCAATAAGATTGGTGGCCATAAAGTATCTCTCAACATGCCAAATAAAGTTATCAAGTTCTTTAGCATCACGCTTACCAATATATTTTGATAGCTTTGGAACTTTAATCCTCAAAATAGTGCTTATCATGGCACCCGTTGCCACAATAACTTTGCATAAGGCCATATCCACCTTAACTTTAGCAAGCTCACTCCTCAACAGCTGAATTTTTATACTGGTATTGCCAGCGAATTCCTCCATCAATTTGTTCATAGTATCGATGAAAGTATTCAATGCTTCTTGTAGCTGACCTTTTTTGACTCCCTCATTTTGAGCGTGTCAAGGACATCTCCCATGGCCAACTCTACCTTGGCCAGCCTTGTGTTGAAGGCTTTAACAGTGTCCTATGAAATTTACTCCTCCCTAATGTGACGGATAAGGTTTTTAATGTAAAAAGAAAATGGGTAGAATAGGATTGGAAGGAATGTATGTTGTTGTTATTCCCAAAAGCTAGTCATAGAGTATGTAAATCAATTACTTATGACCTAGTGTTTATCAATGACAAAAGCAGCCTTATTCATCCATGTCCTGTTGTCCTTCTATATGCCAATGCTATGTGTTGCCTTGTTGTGATTGTGGGATGAATGTTATGCTACATATGATACTTGTCTATGATATGCCTATATATGCTTGTCATGAAATTATGACAATCCTTTATATGGGAGCTAACCTCATTTTATGCATGTAGGTGTAATTAATCGACTAGCTTGTTGAAGGTAGTGTTTGGATACGAGCACCGTACGAGTCTATAAGCATTGTTTCACACTTGACCCATGACACCTAGCAGACTCCTTCAATTTTCCATGAGACTTCTTTGGCTGGGGGTGAGTTTCCTCATGCTCACGCTCCTCATTCACTTCCAAAGCATTGCTAGTTTCAACATCTTTATTTGCTATGATATGACTTATCTCAAGTTGGTAGCAAGCTATGATACCAAGTGTCATGTAGTTAGAGGTTCAACCTAACTAGCGTGTGGCCTTAGCATGATTTACTTCATACAAAACCAAACTAAGTCAGCCAACCTGAATGCCTTAGCAAGAAACCAATAATATGGAAGTAGAAGATTGAAGTAATTAAGCCAAAAGAAGTATATTATTCCTATAAGAATAGCTATACAAAGCTAGAAAAGCTAGAACACTAGAATGCTTACAAAGAAGCTTACAAGAGAAAGAAGAGAGTGTTTTTGGATGTGTTTTACCAATGAACTCTCAAAGGGTATGTATAGCCCTTTCACCTCCCAATGTACGATGCAGATCAATTCCCACCTACTATAAATTAATGGTGGAGATTTAGCTCTAATCACTTTGCCAACTACCCTTATTAATGCATGCCAACCACCCTACTAAGGAGGAAGTTTCTAGGAAGTTACCTTGAAGGTTCCTATTCTAGGCTTGCAGATTGGGCTGAGGCAGTTGGACTGGCTTACCATATTTATTTCCTCTTCTGTAGGCCATAACAAGAGGCTGGAGTTTGCTCTGCTAAACTAATTTGAGAAGTATCACTAATGGTCATGGTAACAAAGAGAGGAGATAGTGAAATAAATGAAAAACTCGTTGGAGCAAGAACAACTTTGATACCATAAAGAGATATAAAGAATTTGGCAGAATTTCTTATATTATTATGGACGTGTATACAAAGCTTTTATATATACATGATTAATGAGCAAAGTTGCTTAAAATAGGAAAAAGAAAGTATAATTTACAATCACTAATTAGCAAAAATCATGGAGTATAATTACAGTAAATAATTGATAGATGGAGTAAATTATGTTTCCTTATTACATATATGGTTTATGATTTAGATATAAATTCTGTTATCAAGGCTAAAATAGAACATCTTAAAAATTTAAACAACAGCTTGAATACACAAAGAATAAATCAAGAAGTCTTTGATCTTGTGCAATATTTTATGTGAATAAATCCTTAGAAATAAAGAGAGGAGCACCTAAATTAGTAATAAATTATAAATCACTAATATAGCTTTAAAATGGATTAGGTACCCTATACCAAATAAAAAAGATTTATTAAATAGATTATATAATGCAAGTATATTTTCTAAATTTGATATCAAGTCTGGATTTTCACAAATACAAATACATCCTAATGATAGATATAAAACTACTTTTACTATTCCTTTTGGATAATATGAATGGAATGTTATGCCTTTTGGCTTAAAAAATGCACCCTTTGAATTTTAATGTATGATGAATGATATTTTCAATCCTTATATAAAATTTTGTATTATCTACATAGATGATGTTTTAATCTTAAGCAATAATATAGAAAAACATTTCAAACATTTGAAAACATTATGTATGATTATTAAAAGGAGTGTGTTAGTTTTAAGCAAAACTAAAATGACTTTATTTCAAATTAAAATTAGATTTTAAAGTTATAATATATATCAAGGTATTATATAACCAATAGAAAGAAATTTATCTTTTGAAGAGAAATTTCCTGATGAAATAACAAACAAAGCCCAATTATAATAATTTTTATGATGTTTAAATTATGTTATAGATTTTTATCCAAACTTAAATAAGTTAATAAAACCTTTACGTGATTGATTAAAAAAGAATCCTGAACCCTGGAATAACAAATATACTGTTATTATCAAGCAGATTAAAGCCTTGGTAAAAACTATACCTTGTTTGTATATACCAGATCCTTTAGCTTATAAGATTGTAGAAACTGATACTTCAGATATAGGATATGGAGGTATTTTAAAACAAGTTAAAGATGATAAAGAATGCATTATACAATTTACATCAGGACATTGCAATCCAACTCAAGTAAATTATTCTATGATTAAAAAGGAAATTCTAAGTATTGTCTTATCTATTTATAAATTCCAGTCTAATTTTTTAAATAAAAAATTCTTATTACGTATTGATTGTAAATCTGCTAAAGAAGTTTTGTAAAAAGATGTTTAAAATATTGCATCAAAATAGATTTTTGTACGATGACAAGCTATATTAAGTATTTTTTATTTTGATATTGAGTATATTAAAGGAAAGAATAATAGAATTCTTGATTTTCTAACACGAGAATTTCTTTACAGAAAAAATGAAGAATAAAAAGAAGAAAGCCAATAAAATCAAAGAAACTAAAAAATCCAGTTCATCTTCTTCTAAAACCAATTCCACACCTAAAGCCCTATCAGACCATTTTGAAGATATTTTAAAGCCAGGATTTAAGTTGATAAAATCATGGGCTGATATTCCCCAAGAAGAAGAAGAATCTAAAGCATAACTTATAAAGAATTGGGTGGGTTAATTTGCCCAATCTCTAGAAGTAGCTCAAGCAATGACCAGTATAGTCACTAAAGAAAAAGTGGTGTAGGTAAAATTATTCCTCCTCCTTTTGTAAACAAGTATATTATTTTGCTATATTACAGGAAATTGATTCTGTAAGTATAAAACATAATTTTGATTCAAAAAATAAAAATATAATTTTGTATTCATCAATAAAAATAAGGAGGATTTTGCATCCTTCTGATTCCAAACAACCTTTGTACAAATCTATTAAATTTGCAATGAGTTTTTTCTTATATAAGACCACAACCATTTCGTATAATTATAAGGACTATATTGATGCTTGGTCTAAAGTCTTTTATATCAAAAATCCTTCATATACTCATTCATGACTCATATACTTTGATACAACCATAAAACACCAATCTACCCCTCTGTGGTTTATTGAATTGTGGTATAAATTGGAAATAATGACTATATTTTATCACCAGATGTATCAACAACCTATCAATACTTTAAAACCTATTTTCAACCTTTAGTATCAAAGAAAAAATACCCCCCACTTCTTCTCTTTTGTATAACCTTCTATATTTCTTGGGGATACTAATGGTATTGTAATTTATCATATCAAATAGGAACTAATGTAATTATACTTGTAAAGGAACATAAAGTCAAATGGTGGAATGCTTTTAGAAATTCTACATTTGACCACACTATAAAAGAATGATATGACCAAAAAAATAATGTCTCAATAGTGAAATCTATTGATAGTACGTTTGGAGATTAGAAGGCACATTCCCAAGCCTTACTAGCATCTGCATAAACTATTGAAGACTATAAAGCTATTTATATAAAGGTAGCCAAATCAATGCCGATAATATCATAAACAGTAAAATCCAGTTCATCAGAATTTTTAGTAAATAGTAAAACAATATCTCAAGGAAAGAAAGACTTATCTTCAGATTCGTCATCATCTTCATCAACATCATCCTCATCAGTATCATCCTCTGTATCAACATCCTCGGAATCAAAGGACTAAAACTTTGATTATTGTCTTGATAATGAGGACGATTGTTATGGTATTTTACTATCTATAAAAAATAAAAAAAAGAAAATAAAGAAAGGAAAAGAGAGAAAAAAGAAAAATAAAAAGAGAAAAAGAAAGAAAAAGAAAAAATAAAAAGAGAAAAAAAAGTTAAAGAAAAAGAAAAAAGAATAATAATTTTGTATTTTTATCTAAGTTCCCAATAGATTACTATTCATCAACACTAAAAGTTATCTGACAGGGCACTATTCATCTACAATAAAGATTCCTCCTCTCCTCCTATAAAAGAAGACCTCCTCCTTCATTCAAGAGGAACTCATCTCTCTCATAAGATAAGCTCTGTTTTAATTTTCTTCTACTTCCTCTCCTCTAAACCTACCTGTTTCTTACTTTGAGAAGTTGTAAAGAATCTCTTGTAAGTACATCACCTTCTTTTATCTTTCTCTACCCTCAACTTCTTCTCCCATTTTATTTTCCTATTCCTTATTTTTAACTTATTATTATATAATAAAAATTAAATATTTATAATTAATACTTCTTTTATTTCTCTTATAATTTGATTTTGGGATGATCAAAGTTGGATCCAATAATCTTTGATTAAATCTGGGTGATAAACATATGATCCTAGATCAGATCTCACAACGAGATCAAAAATTATATGACTAGTTTTACCTCTTTAAATTTATTTATTATATTTACTGATTTTATTTCATTATTGTAATTTATTTATTTACTTTATATTTTGTTTGGTTTCATTTCTAGTGGTATTTTGGTATTATAGAAGAATTAATTATTGATGATTATATTAATTATTTAATTAATATTATAACAAAAAATTATTAAGCCTTAATCTTAATCTTAATCTTGATCTTAATCTATATATGCTTCCTTTATATTTACTGCATGTTTATGTTTTGTATATATATATATATATATATATATATATATATATATAATTAAATTTAAATAAATTTTTATTTAATTATAATATAAAATTAAATGTATATGGTTTATTATATAATAAAATATTCATCAATTATAAATCATTTTTATCAAACATATCAATTATTTTTTAATTATTTATAAGTTATAATTAACTCATAAGCTGAGCTAACCTTAAACGCAGTTGGTTACATTTAATTCTTTTAAATTCAATTAAACATTTAATATTTTTGTTATATATTAAAATAAATTTTAAATGCTAATGTTAGATATAATTTTGGATTTTCTAACTACGGCATGTCAAAGGAATTGGCTTTCTCAATTAGTAAATGCATTTGACTTCTTAATGAAATAATAATTGTGATTCTTCAAGCTCTTTGTAATAATTTTCTTACATATTAAAAAGAAAAATTAAAAATAATGGTTGTTGGCTTTAAAAAACTGCATATTACAAGGAATTGTTGTTGAAGGAAATTACTAGAAAGTAAAGCTTGCATTAAGGAATTGCATTGAACAGAAGATAAATGTAATGAAACATGCTATTTTACTTGAGGAATTTTTTGCTAGAAAGAATGTAAAATTGTTGCTCTTGATTTTCTATTGAGTTTATTTTTTTTGTGTTAGGTTTGGTTATTGATTAATCCCTTTTTTTCTAGTCGTCAGGTATTTATAAAATTGCATAATTGCACATCTGAATAATTTCTCCATAACCTGCTCATATCTAAAACTCAATTGTTCCAGCCACATTTATTAATGTAACTATCCACTTCCATAGTTATTTTGATCACTAGCTAAACACAATTAGCAACTGCTTATTTCATAAGTTAGCACATCATTAATTTATTAATTTTGAGCTAATAAATAAATAAATTAATCTAAAATAATTTAGGCTTAAATAATGTCCCTTACATATATATAATTAATTAGGATATATGATTATTACTAGCTGACAATCTTGTAGGATTGCATCATATGTGCTAAAGGATGTGTCAAATGTAAAAAATATTAAAGTATTGAAAGAGTTGTAGCTAAGAAACTCTATCTTATAATAAAATTGTGACCTTTCAAGGGGTTGGATCATTGATTTAATTAACAAGATCTATGCTTCTTCTGCCAAAAGGCGTTCATTTATCATTGTTATGACTAATTACTTCAGGAAGTGGGTGAAAGCTATGCCAGTGAAGAACGTGGAGTAGAAGGATGTGATACAATTCATTAAGAAAAATCTCATTCATTGGTTTGAATGAAATTCATAATAATGGACTAGGGGATAATGTTTACAAGTGAGGAGATAAGAGATTTCGTAGAAGATTATGGGATGAAATTCATTAATTCTACTCATTATGCTTAAGTAAATGCGCAAACTGAGACATCTAACAAGATTCTCATTAGGATTTTAGAGAAGATGCTAGAAGAACATCCAAGGGATTGACATAGGATTTTATCAAAAACTTTGTAGGTTTATTATACCTTAAAAAGAAATGCTATAGGTGTTAACTTATTTACCCTAACTTATGGGCACAATGTCATTCTACTATTGGAAGTAATTATTCCCTCCCTAAGAGTGGTAAAACAAAGTGGCTTAAGCCTTATTAACTATACAAAAACTATGCTAATAGAACTAGAGAATACAGATGAAGAGAAGATCCAATTCTATTACAATATGGTCACACATAAGAAGGTAACTATAATTTATAATAAAAGGATCAGAAAAATAAATTTGTAAAAGTGACTTAGTTTGGAAAATCATTCTCCCTATAGTGGTAAAAGATAGAATATGATAAATAGTTACCCAACTGCGAAGGATCTTTTAAAATTCATCACGTTCTAAATGGGAATGCTTATTGGTTGGTTAGTTTGGATAGAGATCCTCATAGAAGGTATAAAAATATGATTGATTGGTCATAAAAATGCACATGGTTGTAGGCACAGTACCATGGTATGCAAATATGATTGATCATTAGATAGAATTCCCCTTATGATTAAGGAGCTTATTAAAACTTGCACTAACTAATGTGATCAAGTTTAGTTGTCTCATTCCAACCTTGTAAGATAATAGAAAATTGATCATTATATACTAATAAGACCTTTGGTTGGGACTATGAAAAGAAAAAGAGGCAAATACCTTTATGTGAGTATCATCATATTGAGGTCTTTTATTTTGGGTTCTATAAGAGTAAACATGATGTAAGAATTAGGTCGTAACAATAACTAGTAAAACGACTTGTTAGGATGGATGGTGATTACTTGGTATAGAACAACTACAACCATTACACATTGAGTTGGCTACTTATAAATATAGATGCAAAGATAACAAGTATATAAGAAAAGAGTCAAAATAGCTATCATTACATGGGTTTCATAAAGTAGAGGTGATGCATTTACCTGACGAATGATTATTATGGGTAGTATGTATGTCAAAATAAAGGAATGATATACTTCAAGCATAAATCCATTTAAACTAACTACCTAACATACAAGAATAAAGAATACATATAGACCAGCTAGTATAGAGCTAGGTCCAAGAAGTGGGGTACTTATAAGAATAGTAAATTCTGTCATAGAGACATATTTATTAAGGCATTCAAGGTGAGAAAAATCAATGTTTGATGATAAATACCCCCGCCATGTTTACAAAGTTCATCAATCCAAACATAAGGAGTAAAGTTTAGGTGCTACAGATAATTAAAGTAATGTTTGGACGGAAGTTACTCTAACCTTAAGGATAATGCAAATATTTCAATCATTTCTAGCACAATCTATTAGTGCTCAAGTCTACATGTATTTGATCCATTCTTGATGAAGAGCAACCATTGTTTCAGCACTGCCTTAAAGGAATCTCTATAATGAGTTAACCGCTCCTCTGATCCTCTTACAATGAGCTTTATAAGATAAACCTACAGATATAAGGCCTTGTTATTTGACCTTAAGACTCATAATCCTCTCCTAAAATTATTAGATTTCTCTCTTTATTTCATTAAGCTCTTTCAATGCCTTGCCCATTAGCTCTATATCCTTTGTTCATTTTGCTAAGCTCTCTCGATATTTTTGGTTTTGATCTTTGAAAAGTTGTAACTTTCCAGATTTCTACTAATATGATCTCTTGACCTTTGTATATTTCTAAAATAGCTTAATTGAAGCCATTATTGAAGCATTGATGTTAGAGGCTATAAGGCAAGTAAGAGTAGCTAAGAAGCCATGTTGTCTGTTCTTAGTAAGGACAAAGACATTTCATAATCATCAATCATAAATTATTTTTTTATCAAATTTATTAATTATTTTTTTAATTTAAATTGAAATTAACTCATAAGCTAAACTGAACATCCCTCAAACCTAGTTGATCACCTTCAATTTATTTTAAACTTAATTAAACATTTAATTTTTTTTATTATGTATTAAATAAACTTTAAATGCTAGATAGTTGAATTATGATAAACCTTTTAGTTTACTTATTTACAAAAAAAATTACTTCTTTACTACTTGCAATTTTTAGTATTATTTTTTATAAGCATTTTTAATTATTTAATGCATTGTATGTTTACAAGAATGTAATGAGGATGTTTTTAGTTAATATAATTAAGTGAATGTTGTTATAATTATATTTTAAAAAAGAATTGTTATATAATTCTATATGGTTTTAATATGAAACTATTTAAATATTTATCATGTTTTAGAAAATGGTACCATTATTTTAATAATGATTAAAATATTTTATAAATATGCATTACTTACAAATACTTGAATTATCAAAAATAATATTAAAAAATACAACACTATAATAATAATTTATATAAAATATTTAGGTGAAACATACATAGTTATCCAAATATTAAATATTATGAATATGTTTAATCTATACTAAAACTTTTAAGCATTTAACTTGGTAGAAAATATTGAAAATAAATCTATCCTTTATTGTAACCGTTGGAGGTAAAAATACATTTTTGGCCTATTTTATTTGTACTGTGTTTGCTATGGAAAACTTGTAAAAGTTATTGTCAACACATATTGGTAAGAGGTCTAAGAATATGATGTATCATATGATGCTTGAAATGTAGAAGGCATTTATGTATCATGGTGAAGTAAAAGTGATTAAGGACCTTACAAGTATCTCCCAAGACATCGCCTATAATTATGGTGCTTCATGGCCATCTCCTCAAACAATTTCATGTACCGATATTAACTTCTATGAGAGTCATACAAATTCTACTATGTGCGATTGTGAACATCTGGGTTATCATTTATGGACCATTATTATATATAATTTATGGAACATGAAAACCTATTACTTATAATCCTTAAAAAATAAAAAAAAAATTGATGTGGAATCCTAAGATCTTTACTCAAAAATCAATCTTTTTTAATCGAAATTCATCCATAACAGAATCAAACTATTTGAAAATTTGTTATGTCCCTCATTTGATTTGTAAAACACATGTTAAAGGATTGAAAACCCTTAATCCAATATTTTAAAACAATCAAGAAAAATCAAATAAGAAATAAGTTAAAAACTCAAGTTTAAAAATCTAAGTGAGTTAATCAATCATCTTAATATAAAATTAAAGGAATTACTCTAATGAATAAAATTCTAAAATTTGAAAAAAAAGTAATAATGTTCAACCATTAATGAATTCAACGTACTTAAGTTTTTATAGTATGTATACATGACATAAGTCTAACCCTAAAAGGACTTAGTTTTTCTAACCCTATTCTATTTTAGAAAAATAAAATTAAATATAATAAAGTACTTGGAAATTTATGTTAACTAATTAGGTCAAGAATTGGTCTAACTAATTAACCTTATTGGACTTTAAACTTGGCTAATGACTTATGGAAAGCATAACTAGATCAAAACTTGGTCAATTAAATCCAACATTCACTGCACCAAGCTTTATTGTCTATACTTGTACTAATTAAAATATTTGAGATATGACCAATATCCATTATATCTATTAACCTAATAAAATACTAATTGGCTAAACTTACAAAGCTATATGTAACTTAGGCGTGAAACTCAAACCTAAATCTTTATAAAAATAGAAATCCTTATTATTAAAATTTCATTATAGACCAAAATAAGAATCCTTGACAGAATAAGAATTCTAGTTGGAGTAAGAATCCTACTTAGATTAGGATATTTTCTTTTATTAATAGTATACTCTAGAGCATTATGTATATATTGTAATATTTATTATATATTTATTAATAAGAGATGTTATTTATTATTTAGTATTATATTTCATTACACAAATGTTGCTTGGAGCATCAAACTAAATAATAACATATATGATATTAGAACAATACAAGGAAAATCATAAAGAGTATATGATATGAGATTCTTATTATATACATATATTCAATATTTAAAATATTCATAATCATGATAGTAGTAAGAATGGATATTATTAATGTAGATATATCAACACATATTATACTTCCTTTAAGGAGTATTTCTCATGCATTATGACATGAAATGTCTAAAGTAAATATGTGAATGAACAACATAGTATTAGTTCATTGGAGATATTGCCACTGAGATTTTATATGGGCAATTTATTTATGTCTTTGAAATTATATCTCACTCATATCAAGAGTCCAAGTATCTTGAGATTTGAAATTTCAAGATTATCTTAACTATGAATTATTATTATGTATTAATTTTTATACTTTATTCCTCCATATGAGACATTCATATCTTAGAGATTAAGTGTAATGTGAAGTATTTAAAGATATTTGTATATCAATAAAGGATTCATCCCCTAAATCAATTTTAAGGGATTATCTTATTGTTTATACAAAAATTTGTTATTTAAGAATCTTTAGCCAAAGTAGAATGCATGAGAGTGAATAAGATTCATAAGGGCATTTTGGAAATAAAAATTATGATGCATGAATGATCAAGTTTAAGGTATGATTTAACATTACTTGATTAAGCACTCAGTTGACATTAAGTCATACTTAAACCTAAACGAGATAGAGGATGGTCAAAGGAGTTTATTGCAGTGGTATCTGATGTAGAAGTGTTAAAGTTAAATCATGAACCTCTTAATATTTGGGTAGTGATGATATATAAGTAGACATCGCTCTTGAATTACATACAAATATGTTGATTAATGAGATTTAATAATATATTTGATTAGTTATCAATATGTTAAGAATTCAAAAAGTCACACACTTACAAATAAAGAAATAAGCTAAATATGACAGGTTTTAGACTTAGTAATAAGTTACAAAGAGTGTTTTGATTATAAGCTTAATTTATATAGATCAAGCTTAAGAAGTTTGGGAGTTTATGTGACTTAAATTATCATATGCCCTGCACATGTCAAAGGCATGTGAAAGCATATGTTAAGGGTTATATGTAAGGCACATGTGTGACTTAAGTCATATGACTTACTTGTAACCCTAATTATTAATTATATATATGTTGTTATAATCAAAATTAGGATAATACATCTTATTATCCTCCCTTGGATACATTCCTTTACCTAATTAGTGTTAAAGAATTTGAAAATTCCAAAGGAAAACATAAGGAAAAACTGAAACATAAAGTCACGTTTTATTTTTATACTAGTACATTGCATAATAGATTGAAGCAAAGGTGTTTGTTTGCTAAGATTTCTATTTGTTATTGATTGATTGATGGATTTTCTACACTTAGAGGCTTTTAGTTTGCTATAACCATAACTGAGAAAGATTAAAGAAAGAAGGACAACTACAAGGAATGTGTAAGTGTTACATAATCCTTATATCATGCATTCATTATGATTGGTTGTTTTCATAAGTGTTTGATACTAAATACTTGTTTGAATTTTTATTATAATTGAAAAATTTTAAATTTCTTTATTGTTAATAATCTTAGAAAACTAAAAATGGTATTAGAGACATGGTAATTACATCAAACATATGAAAATAGATTGAAAATTTTCTAATTTTGTTCTTGGCATGTATTCATTTTTTTCAATTTTGAAAGGTTTATTGTGAAAATTAATTCCTAAGAAATTTATGATGGTTTTATGATATTTAGAACATGATATTTATCAAATAAAATCATATACTTATATTTAAAAATCTTTCTAGAAAATTGATGAAAGTATGCATATAAAACTATTTTTGTAAAATCTCAAAATTATAAATGAAATAATGATAAAATAATAATGATATTGATATCATATTCTAAAATAAGATACATATGCATATTTGAGATTTTGAATTATTTTATGCTTCTTTATTTTAATAATTTCTTTATTAATATATTATTATTTAAATATGATTTAAATAATGATGTATTATGGATGAATAATATCTAATGAGATTAAATAATGTTGAAAAGAAATTGTAAATAAGCAAGTGTTTTAGATTGAAATATCAAATTATGACTTTCCAAATTAAATGATATTTATTTATATAGTAACTTTCCATGTTTATAATTTTAATGAGATTATGATTATAAATATTTAATGTAATTACAACATAGAAATGAATTTAAGGAAATAATTGATAAATGGTGAATTTTTCAAACATGGTAATAATATCTCATTCGCATGCCAAAAGAGGAAAACTCAAAGCATTTGATTTATTTAAATGAAGAGATTTTCAAATTAAAATTAATACATTAATGTATGGATGGATGTATGGTTGAGGGCATGATGATGGTTTATGGACTTAGTGAATGTGATTAAGCAAATGCATGTATGGGTGGGGCTTTGGCCATAATCTAGAGCGAGGTTTACAATGCACGGATCCGTTTGGAGCAAAAACACAGTCTTTTAGAGGGGTTGCCTAGAAAAATGAGACAAACTAAAAAGAGTTACAAGATGGAGTTGTCACTGGATGGTTCTGGATTTGGTTCAATCGACTTATAGTATAAGTGCTAAGTCAAACCCTTTAGAGATAGGTTTGGTTGGTGATGATCTATTCCCTCAAAGTTTTAATTTTATCATTTTAGTTGAGTTAATTATCCTAAGCAGGCAAGCATTCATAAGCATTCATAAGCACACAATGCAATATAGCATAATAGCAATCATAGCATATAGAGAATGATAAGTATGATATAGTAATCATAACATGATATTATTATATGACAATCATGATGAATGAAACATGGCGTATGCATGGCATATGAGATGACATGATATAAGCATGACATATGAGAAATAACATGACATAAGCATGATATGTGAAAGATGACATGACATAAGCATGACATGTGAAAGCTGACATAACATAGGCATGACATGTGAGAGATGACATGACATAGGCATGACATGTGAAAGATGACATGACATAGACATGACATGTAAGAGATAACATGACATGACATGCCATGACATAACATCATATAGCAATGATAAAACAAGCATAACAATATGAATGAAAATTAATAATAATGGCCCAAAGAAAGGTATCAAGGAAGATAGGGGATACACGATGAAATGAAGCTAAATCATACATGCTAGGGAAACTAAAAAAATAGAGGCCTATTTTATTACAAAGGATCTTCAACGATATAAAAAACTGAGATGTTAAGCAACATCTCCTCCACTCGAGGAAAAATAGCCTCGGGCAGCACGAGCTGAAAATGCATGAAATGAAAAATGTAAAATAGATAAATAGTCGTTAGTGGTAAACAAAATTTGGGACTAGATTGATCAATTCAATACCATGTGAAAGCATGACTCAAAGGCCAAAAATTGATTAATGTAATGGCAATAATCATAAAAATATAATAACAAACATGAGTCAAATCATGAAAATCATGATAAATAATTAATTTTAAGTAAAATTGATCAATAACATAATTGGAAGATTCTAAGATCACATGTAACATCACTTAAAAAAGAAACATCCAATTAAGTTAAACATGTTAAGAGACATATAAGTCATAATTAAAATGACATTAATTGAAAAAAAAGTCAATGAAATGATTTAATGGCAAAATCAAGTGAAATTGATCATGGAACAATGAATTGAAGGACTCTAACATCATTTAAATGTCAATTACAATTGATAAACACATCAAATCCAAGTCAATCATATCAATGGCAATGAAAAATTAATTTTGAAGCCAAAATTAATGATGTAGGATTAATGTATGATGAATTCAGATCATTAGAGTTACTGTGGAACCACTAATGCTATTGAGAACTTTGATAGGCATCAAAAAATGATCAAAATCAAGCAAAAATGAATGAAAACATGAGTTTTTAGAAAATTTGGCAACTATATGTGCCACATATAGGCTATGTGTGCCACATATAGGCTATGTGTGCCACATATAGGCTATATGTGGCACACATAGTGTATTGTACGTAGCAAGTAGCAAGTAAAAATTAAAGGAAAATCATAAATCTTAGCAAATATATGACTATTATAAATCATTCTAGCTACAGTCAAGCTAAGAATGCTACTATTACATTCATGATTGAAGCGAATTTATGAAAATAAAGCCAAAAATCACAAGCACATAATGAAATCAAGAAGAAAATAAGAAAAGAATAGGCATTATACACTCACCAAGTGATTATTTTCAGAAAACTTGATTCTAACACATGATTAATGATTTAAGAAGGGATTAATTAGTCATTAACCTTAGATTAATTGCTTAATTAAGTAAAGATGGTATTTATCACTATCCTATAAACATTGTTAATGACATATATATATTGGATAACACTAACTATTTGTAATATACAACCTAAAAAACTCAAGTTCGGTAATGTAAATCCATTTTACTTATGGTATTACCATCTAAGGCATATAAACAATAATCATATGTCAAAATTATACAAGTTGGGTAACTTTGGTTTATTTGATTATAAATCATATAAAAGATATGAGTCTCATTTATCAAGTAAGATAACAAAATCACCTTTTAAGGGAAAAGTTGAAAGGGTCAAAGAGACATTAAAACTCATATATTCAAATTATGTGTGTTAGTATTAAATTCATTGTTCCTTAAATGAATTATGCTGCAAGAGTTATTTTAGTTAGCTTTTTTTTAGTTCTACTATAATGTTATCAATTAGTTTTATTTTCTAAGTTGAGCATGTGAATGTGTGTAATGATAGGATTCTGCAGCAGTAATCATATTTTACAGCAGCATGGGTTTAACGTGTTTGCTTAGCAAACTTACTGTTTGATGTAAAGTTTGATAAGCAACCATAATCATGTTTTTGTATAACTATGGGTTAATAATGATAGGGAAGTATATCACTTTTGACAGCAAATAGAAGCTGTAAACTCTTATCTCTTGTTTTTTCTTAAGAAACTCTATCTTTCTTCTAAGTTCTACAGCCTACCATTATTGTGTTCAAGTGTTTATTTCCAACATATGGTATCAAAGCTCTCATGTTCTTGAGGGACTGTGATTTTTAAACTTTGAAAAAAACTCTTTTAATACCATGTTTCTTAAATGTCTTCAAGCTCTTCATTTCCTCCTCCTCACTTTAATGGGGAAAACTATCACCTGTGGTCTGTAAAGATGAAAGCTTATCTTTGTGGACAAGGTTTGTGGCAATATGTAGAAGAAGAAAAGGAAGTGCCAACCTTGAGGCAAAATCCCACACT
This sequence comes from Dalechampia spathulata, assembly GCA_948192965.1. Classification (NCBI taxonomy): domain Eukaryota; kingdom Viridiplantae; phylum Streptophyta; class Magnoliopsida; order Malpighiales; family Euphorbiaceae; genus Dalechampia; species Dalechampia spathulata. The sequence continues at coordinate 10,470 of CANYBF011305037.1, read as the reverse complement.
TAATCAAATTAAGCAGCATGAAGAAGAGTCCTTAAAAGGTCCCAGAGCTTTGTCACTAATCCAGTCAGCCTTGACTGATGCTGTTTTCACCAAGATTATAGCTTGTGAAACTGCTCATAGAGCCTGGAAAAAGTTACAATCTGATTATGTGGGTTCAGATAAGAACAAGCAGATGTAGATTTATAACTTGAGGAAAACGTTTGAGTTACTGAAGATGAAGGAGACTGAGAAGGTATAGGAGTATGTAGATCAAGTGATGAATATAGTTGATCAAATTAGGCTGTTGGGTACGAAGATTAAAGAAAGAAAAGTTATGGAGAAAGTTTGGTGACCTTACCTGAGAACTTTGAAGCCAATATCTCATCTTTAGAAGATTTTTGGGACATGTCAAAGATCAGTCTCTCTGAATTAACTAATGCTCTTTAATCATTTGTGTTAAGGAAGGTATGTAGAGATGAAGAAAGTGCAAATGAAAGAGCACTTGCTGCTATGCAGAAGAGCAGGCCTCAGGAAGGAAGTTCTCAGAGAGCATAGGGAGATAAGAAAGAGAAGTTTAGAAAGTTTGATAAAAGGAGCAGGAAGTTTTCTCATGGCACGTACCCACCCTGTCCTCACTATAAGAAGACAAATCATAGTGAGAATTACTGTTGGAGCAGACCTAGTGTACAATATAGATCTTACAAAAAATTTGGGCATATTAAGAAGCTTTGTCCAAATAAACAAGGGCAACCTTCTCAGGCTCCAGCAGTGCAGATTTTTGAAGGTGTACTGGACCAGGAAGAGAAAGGCTTTGTTGTCTCTAAAGTTGAAGAATGTCTTGCCTGTACAGAATCCAATGAAGCTTAGCTTATGGATAGTGCCTATACTCATCACATGACTGCTGTTTTGTCATGTTTTGAGAACCTCGATATAACATATACCTCCAAAATGAAGCTTAATGATGGAAGGTTGGTTGAAGTCAGAGGAAAGGGATATGTGGCAATGATAACTCCAACCGATATCAAACTTATCTCAGATGTGTTATTTGTTCCATATTTAAGTATGAATTTGTTGTCAGTGGATCAGCTATTGGAGAAGAATTATTCCTTGTTATTTAAGGATAAAGCTTGTGAGGTTAGAGATCCTAAAGGATCTAAATTGTTCACAGTTGAGATGAACAAGAGATGTTTTCCTTTGAATTGGACATCAACTCACTTTGAAGCTTGTTTTAGTATGTCTGAAGAAACAAACCTATGGCACAAAAGGTTTGGACATTCTAATTTGAAGACTCTAAGGATGTTGCAGAATAAGAGTTTGGTCACTGGTATGAATCCAATCTCTAAAAGTTCTAGTGTTTGTGAAGCTTGCCAGCTTGGTAGATTGAATTAGGCTCCTTTTCCTGTTAATCAAGCCTGGAGATCTAGTTCTAAATTAGAGCTAGTACATTCAGACATCTGTGGTCCCATGTCTACACTCTCTTGCAGTGAAAGCAGATATTTCTTATTGTTCATTGAGGATTTCTCGAGATGGGTGTTCTTCTTGAAGTAGAAGTCAGAAGTGTTTAATTGTTTTCTCATTTTCAAAGCTAGTGTTGAGAAATAAGTTGGCTCTCAAATTAAAATTTTGAGAACTGACAATGGAACTGAATATACCTCTAATAAGTTCAAGGTTTTTCTGAGGAATTCTGGCATTCATCATCAGCTCACTATGAGTTATACGCCCCAGTAGAATGGAGTTAGCGAGAGGAAGAATAGGTCATTGCTCAATATGGCCAGATGTCTATTGTTTGAGAAGAAGCTTCCAAAATTCTTATGGGCAGAAGCAGTAAATACTACTGTGTATCTGCAGAATCGACTGCTTACTAGACCGAATGGTGAGAAAACTCCTTTTGAGTTATGGTTTGGTTATAAACCATTTGTTGCACACTTAAAAGTGTTTGGAAGTATTTGCTATTCTCTGGTTCCTGAAGCTAAAAGGAACAAGTTAGATCCTAGAACTGAAAAAGGTATTCTGGTAGGGTATAGCTCAGAATCTAAAGGTTATAGGATTTTCAATCCTCAAACCTTGAAAGTTTATATAAGTAGAACTATGAAGGTTGATGAAGCTAGTGAATGGGAATGGGGAAATGAAGTTTCTCAGCAAACTGAAGCTTGTATTGGACCTAAGAATTATTCTCTTGATCCAAACTTGGTCATGAATGATCTAAATGACCTTAAAGTTGATGATCTTCCTGTAAGAGGCACTAGACCTCTTGTAGATGTATACAACAGATGTAAACCAACTAATGTGCAAGAAGCAATGAAGATACCTGAGTGGCGAAATACAATGCAGGAGGAGCTTAAAATGATCTTGAAAAATGACACATGGTCACTTGTGCCAAGACCAACTGATAAGCAGGTCATTGGTACCAAATGGATATTTAAAGTGAAGCTGAATCCTGATAGGACTGTCAATAAGCATAAAGCAAGATATGTTATCAAAGGTTATGCACAACAACCTGGGATAGATTTTTCAGAAACTTTTGCTCTTGTAGCTAGGTATGATACTATCAGAATTATTCTTGCTATTGCTGCTAGCCAAGATTGGCAAGTCTACCAACTTGATGTTAAATTAGCATTCTTGAATAGCTATTTACAAGAACAAGTATTCATTGAGCAACCTGAAGGCTTCTCAGATGGAAGTGATTGTGTGTGCTTATTAAAGAAGGCTCTTTATGGCCTAAAATAGGCTCCAAGAGCCTGGTATGCTAGAATTGATGAGTATTTGCTGAAGTTGAGATTCAAAAGAAGTGTGAATGAAGCTACTCTATGTATTCAACAAGATGGGACTAATATTATTGTAGTTTCCATCTATGTTGATGATTTTCTTGTGACAGGTAGCAACATAGAACATATAGTAGAATTCAAACTTAAGATGAAGTAGATGTTTGAAATGAATGATCTGGGAAATCTTTACTATTTTCTTGGAATGAAGATTATGCAGATAAAGTTGGGTATATTTCTTTCTCAGAAAAAGTATGCTTGGGATGTGCTGAAAAGATTTCAATTAGAGAAGAGCAAGTCTGTTTCCACACCTCAAGTTCCTGGATTCATGAAGAAACAACAGGAAAATTCCACCTCAGCAGATGAAACTCTCTATCGAAGTATGGTTGGCTCTTTGTTATATTTGGCAATTACAAGGCCTGATATAATGCATGCTACCAGTGTTCTTTCATGGTATATGAATCAACCTACTAAGACTCATTTGAGTGTTGCAAAAAGAGTTCTCAGATATGTGCAAGGGACTGTGAATTATGGGTTGTTATACAGGAAAAATGTTCCCTTAAATCTACTGGGATTCACAGACAGTGATTGGGCAGGTTCAATTGAGCATATGAAAAGCACCTCAAGTTTCTATTTTTCCTTAGGTTCAGCAATCATTTGTTGGGGATCTAAGAAGTAAGGTGTTATTGCATAATCCATAATAGAAGCAGAGTACATTGCTGCCTCAGCTACTGTTAACCATGCAGCATGGATGAGGAAAATTTTGAAGGATCTGGGATTTGAACAGAAGAAGCCTATTGAGATTTGCTGTGATAGTAAGTTAGCTGTGGCCATGATCAAAAATCCTGTGTTTCATGGAAAAATGAAACACATTAAGATTAAGTATCATGTCATTAGAGAATCTGAGAAAGATGAAGAAGTCATAATCATTTTCTGCAGACGAGAAGACCAAATTATAGACATATTTACAAAAGCTTTGCAGAAATAGAGGTTTGAAGAATTAAGATCCAAACTTGGAATGTGTTTGAACTCTTGCATCAAGGAGAAGTGTTAAATTCATTGTTCTTTAAATGAATTATGCTGCAAGACTTATTTTAGTTAGCTTTTGTTTAGTTCTACTATAATGTTATCAGTTAGTTTTATTTTCTAAGTTGAGCACGTGAATATGTGTAATGATAGGATTCTGCAGCAGTAATCATATTCTGCAGCAGTATGGGTTTAACGTGTTTGCTTAGCAAACTTACTGTTTGATGTAAAGTTTGATAAGCAACCATAATCATGTTTTTGTATAACTATGGGTTAACAATGAAATGGAAGTATATCACTTTTGACAGCAAATAGAAGCTGTAAACTCTTATCTCTTGTTTTTTCTTAAGAAACTCTGTCTTTCTTCTAAGTTCTACAGCCTACCATTATTGTATTCAAGTGTTTGTTTCCAACAGTTAGGTTAATTCATATGAAAAAGTAGTAAAAGAGCTTTTAAAATTTTTAAAAATACAGGAAAAAGATGGATCTAATAATCAAAACAATGAAAAACTAAATTACATAAGAAGAAAAGTGGAGTAACTCTTACTTGTATATGGTTGCCTTTGATCTTAATCATCATAAATTTATAGCAAACTTTTCAATCCTTAAGGATAATTGAATTACATAAGAATAAAGGTGGAGTAACTCTTACTTATATATGGTTGCCTTCGATCTTGATCATCATAAAATTTATAGGAAACTTTTCAATCCTCAAGGATAAAGGACCTCCAAACTACACATACCAAATTAAGATTTAGATTAGTAAAAAGCTTTTACTAAAAAAAATCCTAGGGACTAATAAGGATTGAGGAATATAAATAAGATGAATGTAGTTTCTTCTTTCATTGGAATAATTAAACGCTTCTCTTATTTTCTTAAAGAATTAGGATAAAACCTTTTCCCAAAATAAAATAGAGGATGACTTATGTTGTATCTAATACCTAAAATCTAACATATTATATATGCTAGGGTTAGGTCAAGTTAGGTCAGCATGTACCTTGTACATACATAACTTAAGTTGATGAACTTGTAACGCTTCTTAACCACAACCTAATAATATTAACCTAAAAATTATAATCAGTGATCCATTACTAAGCTAAAATAATATCTTATATTATAATTAATATCTCATTTTAATTATATATCTTATATTATCGATCCATCAATTTAATGTTTAATCTTAACTTGTAAGTATATGACCTTGTTGGGTCATTAACAAATTGGTAACACGTTAAACAATATTATTTAACCCCACTTAATAATTTTATTGTATGCAAGTCAAGAGTATTGTTTAGTCACATGTTATAACTACTTAAATGCTAAAAAATTAATAGTTTGACTACAACCCTTTCACATTAAATACTAATGCAATAAACTTCTTTCACCATTCATTATCTCATTTAGGTTTGATTATAAATTAATGTCAACTCAATGCATAATTAATTAATGTTAGATCATGCCCTAAATTGATGTTTAATCTTAGGTGATGAATTCTTTATTGATATATAAATATCTTTAACTAGTTCATATTATACCAAATCCCTAAGCTATGAACACCTCATAGGGAGGAATACAACATAAGAGACAAAGCTTAGCAATCCATAACCAATATAACCTTTATATCTCAAGTCTAAAGATACTTGCATTATTGATATGAGTGAGATATAATTTTATAGACATAGATCAATTATTTAAATGAAATCTTATTGGTAAGGTCTCCAATAAATTAATCTTATACTTTTATTCACATGTTTACTTTAGACATCTCATGTTATAGTGAATGAGAATCACCAATAAAGGAAGTATAACATATGCTAATTTATCTACATTAATAATATCTAATCTTATTAATACTATAACCATGGATAATTTAGCTATTGAATATTTGTACATAATAAGAATCTCATTTTATAAACTCTTTATGAATTCCCCTATACTATTCCAATATCTTGAATTTCCTTATTTAGTTTAGTGCTCTAAGTAAAATAAACATAAAATAAATAATACATAATTACCTTTTACAATAAATGTTCAATACAATATTATAAATTTTACATGATGCTCTAGAGCATACATTAACAATATGGTCTTATGTCCATACATACTAGAGATGGATATCATTACTTCATTATATTCATAGATGAATTTTCTAGATATGGATGTTTGTACTTAATAAAGTATAAGTTAATACCTTTGAAAAGTTCAAAAAATTCATAAGTAAAGTAAAGAAAAAACTTAGCAAGATTATTAAAACACTTCAATCAAATTGAGGCAATGAATACTTGAGTTCCATCTAAATTGATTTAAGTTACTTCATATGAGATGTAGTTTAATAAGAAACTTATACTTTCATACTTGAAAGTATGAGGTTTATTGGCTTATATAAAGAGGACAATGTTAGATAAACTTGATGTTAAATTTGATATTAAGAGGACAATGTACTTTATGGGATATCTAAAGGAAACCATTGGTTATTACTTCTACCACTCATTGGAACAAAAGGTGTTTATTTCAAAGCATGTTATCTTTTTAGAGAAAGAATTTTTTATAAAAGGAGACAGTGGTAGTAGAGTTAAACTTGATGAAGTTCAATAATCATAAGAAGAAATGGATCAACTGATTGATCCCATTATTATTACATATGATAAACCATAGAACTGAAGGAGACATAAGCTTCTAGATGCTTAATTAGAATAAGAATTGTACCTAAGAGGTATGAGTTTCTTATTCATGAGAATAAGGAAGTCTTACTAGTTAAGAATGATTAGCCTACTAACTATTATGAAGTTCTGAAAGTTTAGAATCTAATTTATTATTAAAGGCCATGCAATCTAAGATGGATTCCATGTCAATAAACTAAGTATGGACTTTAGTTGATCCACTTAAAGGAAGTAAAGCCCTTTAGGTGCATATGGGTCTTCAAAAAGAAGACTAGCATGATGGTAATGTAATTACCTATAAAACACACTTACTTAGAAGGGTTATCATTAAAAATAAGGAATTGATTATGATGAAACTTTTGCTCTTATACTTATGATTAAATCTGTTAGGATACTACTTGTTATTTTTGCTCATTATGATTATGAGATATAGCAAATGGATGTGAAAATATCTTTCCTTAATGAAAATCTACTTGAGGATATGTATACAATATAACTTGGAAGTTTAATAGCCAAGGATAATAATAATAATTTATTTAAGCTTCAAAGATCCATTTATGAATAAAAGCAAGCATTTATGAGCTAAAACATCCATTTTGATGAAATAATTAAAAAGTTTGATTTTATTCAAAATATGGATGAACCTTATGTTTACAAGAAGATTAGTATGAGCATAATTGCCTTCCTTGTGTTATATGTAGATGACATATTACTCATGGGAAATAATGTCTTATTCTTGCAAATAATTAAGGTTTAGTTATCTAAATAATTCTCCATGAAAGGCTTAGAATCAGCATCTTAAATCTTAGGTGTAAGGATTTATAAAGATAGATCAAGAAAGCTTCTTGATCTTTCATAGTCTATATACATAGACAATGTGCTAAAAAGGTTTAGCATGGATCTCTTTAAGAAGGGTTTTATCCTTATGGTGCATGAAAATGTCCTTTTAAGACTTAATGTCCTAAGATACAAAAGGAGAGATATTACATAGTAAGATTCCATATACATATGCAATTGGATCAATAATGTATGTTGGGTTATGTACTAGATCTGATGTACCACTCTCTTTAAGTGTGACAAGTAAGTTTCAATCCACTTATGGAGAGAAACATTGCACAATTATTAAGAACATCCTTAAGTACTGGAGAAGCACTAAAGATATATTCTTAGTATATGATTTACAGATTAGTGGGTAGATTGATGCCAGCTTTTAGTTTGTAAAGATAATTATAAATCATATACTAGTTATATGTTCATGATGAATAATAGTGTTATTGTTTGGAAGAGTTTTAAAAATAAAACCATGATAGATTCAACAGTAGAGGTGAAGTACATCATAACATCAAATGCAGCCGAAAAAGTAATTTGGATTAGGAAGTTCATTCATGAATTGAGTGTGGTCCCTTATAATGTTGAATCTAATCTTTTATTATATGATAATATTGGAGCTATTACATAAGCTAAGCAACAAAGGTCTCATTAAAAATCAAAATATGTTCTTAGGAGATACCATTTGATTAGAAAGATCATTGGTAGAGATGAGGTGAAGATCGATATATTTCTTACAAATTAAAACATGGAAGACCCTTTCACCAAGGTATTGGCACAAGGTAAACATGAGAAGCATGTCGCTTCAATAGGATTGAGGTTTATGTATGATTAGCATTAGTATAAGTAGGAGTATGAAAGTAGTATGCTCTAAAGCTTCATATATTAATTGGCTTTAGTGCAAGTAGAAGTATAATAGTAGTATGTTTTAGAGCATCATGCATATATTATAATACTTATTAAACATTTATTAATAAAAGACATTATTTATTATTTAGTATTGTATATCATTACATGTGTTGCTTAGAGCATTAAACTAAATAATGAATTCCATGATATTGGAATAGTACAAAAGAAGTCATAAGAATTTTAGGATATCAAATTCTTATTATATGAAAATGTTTAATATCTAAATCATCCTTGATCATAGTATTAATAAGAATGGATATTGTTAATATATATAAATCAAAACATGTTATACTTCATTTAAGGAGTGTCTCTCATGCATTATAACATAAGATATCTAAAGTAAACTTGTTGATGAACAATATACTACTAGTTCATTAGAGACCTCATTAGTGAGATTTTATATGGATAATTAATCTATATTTATGAAATCATATCTATTGTATCTCACTCATATCAATAGTGCAAGTATTCCTAGGCTGTAAATATCATTATTATCTTAATTATGGATTATTATGGTTTAACTCCTATGCTTTATTCCTCAATGGGAGGTGTTCATAGCTTAATGATTAGGTGTAGCATGAATTAGTTGAAGTAGACATTCATAGCTTAATGATTGAGTATAATATGAAGTAATTGAACATATTTATATATTAATAAAAGAATCACTATCATGGATTAATTGTAGGGTATTATATTATTGCAAATCAAAATTATAGTGCATGAATTATCAGGTTTATGGTTTGATCTAACAATACTTGATCATTCATTGAGTTGCAATTAATGTTAGTGTGTGCTCTAGAGCATATTATTCTATGTAATTGAATATTAAATCAATAAGAGACATTATTCACTATTTTAATGCAGTATTTTATATATTAATTTTATTTAGAGTATTAAACTAAATAATGAAGTCCAAGATATTAGAATAGTATAAGAGATATTCGTAAAGAGTTTATGATATGAGATTTTTATTATATGTAAATGTTCAATATCTAAATTATCTTGATTGTATTATTAATAAGATTGGACATTAATAATGTGAGTAATTCAACATATGTTATACTTCCATTATAGGATGACTCCCATTCACTATGACATGAGTTATCTAAAGTATACATGTGGATTAACAATATAGTACTAGTTCATTAAAGGCTTTGTTGATGAGATTTCATATGAATTATTGATCTATGTTTATGAAACATAAATCTTACTCATATAAGTTGTGCAAGTATCCTTAGACTTGATCTATCAATGTTATCTTAACTATGAATTACTATACTTTCACTCATATGCTTTGTTTCTTCAATGAAGACATTCATCGTCACACCCCAACCCGGCGTAACATGCTTCCGTAAAATAGTTAATAATTCCCTAAACAAGGAAATCATTAATTAGTCTATAAAGGATCTATATATGTATTTTTTTTATTTTTTTTATTTTCATTTTTTTACTACAGTAAATTACTACAGTAGTCATAAGTAAATATATTATCACATGTGTAAGAGTAGCGCGCCCCGGACGCGGGAGTGCTGCACGCTGTTTGGCATGAAATGCCGTGGTGCTTGCTCTCAATGGCGTACTTTCATAGATGATTGGTCTTTAACCTAGAAAGATCGCGTCAAGTTAAAAAATGGAGTCGCCACCTAGTTTGTTTTGTCAATTCAATTGAATGACTAGAAAACTAGGAAATAAAAACCGGGCCTTCCTGTGTTGGAAAGCGGCCTGAATTTCTTCAGAGTTGGGATTCGGGATTTCGAATTTATTAATATTCCATTTTTATTATGTTCACTTATTTAATTTTAATGAAAGCTCCTAAGCATACAATTAGGTTCAAGTTTGATTAACATACTCTTGCATGGCATAAAGCATTAAAAGAGGCATACACAAATTATAAAGCATAAAGAAAGCATAAAGAAAGCGATAAAATGCAGAAAAAGTAAATGCAAAAATAAAAGTGTGGGTGTAAGAGTAGCGCGCCCCGGACGTGGGAGCGCTGCACGCTGTTCGGCGTGAGATGCCGTGGTGCTTGCTCTCAATGGTGTATCCCATTTTAATTTTGAAAACAACGCGTTGAGTTTATTAATGGAGTCGCCACCTAGTTGCTTTTGTCAATTCAATTGAATGACTAGGCAACCAGGAAATAAAACCTGGGCCTTCCCGTGTTAGAAAGTGGCCTGAATTTCTTCAGAGAATGGGTTCAGGATTTCAAATTTATTCGTATTCCATCTTATTATGTTCACTTTGTTTAATTTTAAAGAAAACTCCTAAGCACGCATTTAGGTTTAAGTTTGATTAGCATACTTTTA
>CANYBF011304843.1:0-14214 GCA_948192965.1 Dalechampia spathulata | reverse complement strand
TTTTTATTATTACTAGAAAAGGAGATATGTCTTGATATGCTTGGATTGCTAAAATTGGATTATATTGTATTGCTTTGTGTTGTTCATAGTTATTTTGGACATTTAATTCTATGCTTGATTTAGTCATTATGAACCTATGCTTAGTTTTATAGATGATGTTTATTGGATGGATGATATTTATGTTATCTTACTTTGAGTTTTGTGATTGATTGGTTATATGCTTAAAGTGAAGGGGAGATTATTTATATGAGTATATAATTAAGGTTTGAAATGAATTGATTATCAACATAAAAAAGGGAGAGATTATTGGTCCCATGATTAATGATTTTAATGTTAAAAATTAATTCATTTAGCATTTGACATGGCTTGTGAATTTTCATGGTATGTATAATTGTACCACCAATTAGTATGGGCGTATCAAGAGGATTTTGGATTTTTATTTGAGTTTGTATTTTTGATTGAAGGTTTAGTACGGATGTACCACTTACTATGTACAGCCATACCACGACCACTACTCAAATTGGCACTTGGGCGTATGACCATACATAACTCTGGGCAGAAATTGTTTTGTTTTAATTAAAAGCATTTCAATGGAAGTATTTGCATTTATTGCTTAGAGTAATAGACTCCTATTGTGAGAGGAGCATATTTAATTTTGAGAATTCACTTCTTTAAGTAAGTAACTTGATTGATTATGCTATTGAATTTCTCTCTCTTTACAATCACTCTTACTCTCTTAAGCTTCATTTATTACCCTACTTTGATTTCTTTATATTGAATTGATAAGAGCTATTGATTGGGTTTATTGTTGTAATTGATAGTAGAATCTTGTGAGCTTGATCTCTATTATAAAGGTTTGAGTGTAAACCTTGAAAACACTAGGGTTGAATTTTTTGATTGAGAAATTCCTCTAGTAATTGTGAAAGAGTTTAATGGAACCCTAAGTTGATACTTAAGAGAGTGAACGTAAGTAATTTGTGTTCCAAATCACTTTAACTTGTGTGTTGCCTCTTGGAATTTCAAAGCTACTTTTGGCATATAAACCCATTCAATAAATGGTCACCTTCTAAGATAAATAACAAAAAATAAACTAACAATTACTTTTCCCATATAAAAACATTCAATGAATGGTCATCTTCCAAAATAAATAATAAAAAATAAACAACAACTACTTTTTGCATATACACTGTACTCATGAATGACCACCCTTTAAGATAAATTTATATTATTGATTTATGCATTCAACTTGTTGCAAGCATGTCAATACCGAGTTAATTCATCAATATGCCAATTCATCATTTTAATATCGAGCTCTTTCATCAATTTATTCTCATAATATCAACACTTTAAAATAGCTTATTCTACTTCTTTTGTTCAATCCTAGGTTTTCATCATATCCATTCATGCAACTTGTAAACTAAAATTCACAAACCAAGATATTCATAGAATAGAAATCAGAGATTTCAACATAATGTAATATATTTAAAAAGAAAATATAAAACTATTAAAAAATATAGAAATCAATCAATCCATGTATAAACTTAAAGAAAATAAAGAAAATAAAATATACCTTCACAATAAATGTGAAGTCAGTAGTAATATAAAAGTTATCATATTAGTTTCTTTTTATATTTAAACTAAGGATATATGATGAAATTTTATAAATATATAGGTAATATGGTAAAATAATTGGTTAAACTAGCTTATAATCACGATGCTTATAAGCCTTAAAATAATAAGCTTCCATTACCTAACTTATTTTTTTTTACTTATAAGCCAATTTATAAATTCTTAAATTATATGAAACAAATAGGTCTAGCTTATTTTAAAGCTTATAAGCTGGTTTGACGGACTTATAAGCTAAAACAAACATCCCCTCAATATCTCTCTTAAAAGATTTGTGCAACAATTATCTATGGATGCCACCTCAATAAGTTGGTCAATTAATTACACCTGTCACATATAAAAAGGTTTAATTTGTACATCCAAGTCGATGAAGCTATCTATAGCAAGCTCAACCAAGCACAATATAATCACAAAATCATAGTTAGAAGGTACAACATAACTAACACATGGGAAGACAGATAAATATAATGACATATACAAATTGAAGTTTAATAAGATTATTTTTTCCATTAATTAGCAAAGTATTACAATAATTTGATCCTCATGCTTAGAGTGCAAGTGGAGAAAATCCTACACAAACTTACATAGAAAATAAGCATAACTAGTATTTATCATGTGACTAGCTTCCCAAGATAACCTCAAGCTTAACAAACCATTCCTCTTTAAAGGGGTTTAGAAATATAACAGGATCTAATAATAAAAAATATCAATATATCATCCATCACATCTAAAATTATATAAAAAATTATAAATATGAAGTACTACCGCCGGATGCTATTATGCTAATATACATCTTATCTACCTCAGTAAGTCTTTGTTTTTATTTTCTTCCTTTTTTCTAATTTTATGAAATAAGTTTTTGAGTATTTTATCATATAGGATTTTTTTCACCCATCGATCTATCTCAGTGTGAGTTTTGATTTTCATTTTCTTCTTTTTTCAATTTCATGAAATAATTTTTGAATATTTTATTATATTTAAATATCTTTATAAAATTTTATTTTTTTTACTTACATATATTTTATATTCATTCATTTATTTTATCATTTATACATACATATATATATATATATATATATATATATATATATACATATAATTTTAATATCTAAATATTTATTTAAAAAATAATGGTTAAATATTTTTCATTTTTTCACTTATTTTTATATTCACTTATATATATATATATATATGAAATAAATTATTTTGAATATTTTACTTATTTTTTTCATTTATATATACATACGTACATATATATATACATAAATACATACATATATATATATATATATACATAAATACATATATATATATATATATATATATATATATATATATATATATATATATATATATATATAATTTTAACAGAAAAATTGTAACTGATTAATTGGTTAACGGGAAAACTATAATTGATTAATTGATTAATTGATTAATGGATTTTGTTGTTTTTAAACATCATATTTTTAAAAGATCCAAGTATATACATACATGTATAAGTGAAAAAAATAAATAAAATAATATATAATATCTGTAAATAAAAAATAAAATCCTAAAAATATATTTACATGATAAAATATTTAAAAATTATTTCATATGCATATAAATAAATATAAACAAATTTTAAAATATTTCATTTATATAAATATATGTAAAAGTGAGTATAAAAAATAAATAAAATATAAAATATATAAACAAAAAATAAAAATAAAAATATTTAAAGAATAAAAAATTAAGAAACATTAGCAGTGAGTGAGTGAATACATTAAAATGAAAACAGGAATATGGCTACACTTGGATGAACGGGGAGAGAAGGAAGGAATGCAGATGAGCTGTGTAGGGTGAAGCCCACCGTAATATCAGGTTCAAACGGGGTTTAGATGTACTGTCCCTAAATACTAAATCTTTCTAATAATCTAGAGATCCAAATCTTACATTTGACCGATTCTTTTGCTTTAATTTTCTCACCAAATAACAAACCCACCAACCAAGAAAAAAAAAAATCAAAACAACTCAATGCTCAATCCTTCCCTGACTGCCATCACATTCTTCCCAAAAAATAAAACCATATCTTAAACCTTTTTTTTATTATTCATCACGCCATGCCATCTGATGTCATTTCTGTGACCAATAAAGATAGAACGTACGAAGACTTTGTTATTGTTCCTTGGCAGCCAGTCCAGGAGGCCTTGTCCATTATCTCCTGCGGCTTGGCTTTGTTTCTTCACATTCATCCTTCAGTCTTCAAAATGTTGTTTTTCTGATCCTTTGTTTATGCAACGTTGAAACGGTTTGATTTCAGATTTTAATGTCCAACACCCAAATGTTGTAATATTTGAGCAGCGAAATAAGGGTTTTACGAGGAAAGGAAGATAGGTAGATATATAAATATATAGCAATGGGAGACGTTTCACCTGATAAAAGATCAGGATGTGGGCTGTTAAAGGCAGTGTTCGGACGAAGAAGCTTTTTGCCGAGGACTGCGTCAGCTTGCTCTCTTCCGACGATGAATGGCAATAACTTCAATCAAAGCACACCAAGAAGAAGACGAAGTAGCTCTGATGAGGCTGCTTTCATAGGAATCATTGAAGGTAAATCAGATTGTTGTCCGATTGTTGTAACAAAATCACCTGATCAATCCAGTGTTCCTTCCGTTCAGCAACAGCAACAACCTTATAATCATCATCACCAGAAACTGCAGCAAAATTTACATGGAAAAAACCAGCAAGATTTAGGAAGACAACCTGTAGAAGAAGCAACCAAAATGTATCCTAATCAAACCTATGCTTATGTACATCAAGGAAGGAAGGTACCGAAGGAAGCTGTGGGGATTTCTGGCGAGCTTGAAAGCATGATTATTGATCACCAGAAGAATAAAGGGAGCAATACCCTTGTTCGGGCTTCTTCTAGCAATGTTATGCTTTTTGGGAATTTAGGGAATTTAAGGCAAGGCTGCGGAGAAGGAGGAGGGAATATGAATTCATATAATGCTGTTGATCTTGTACCAAATGGGAAATACCCAAATAATGTGATGGAAAATGTCGTCAATACACAGCATGAAGAGAATCCAAGTGTAGATGAAGATAAGAAGCAAGAAATCGGCGGTTCTTTATGCAGGGCTCTTTCTACAAGAATGGATCCTGAACAATTGAAAATGATGGGTAATGAAGATTATAGAAACGGGAATTTTGCAGAGGCATTGGCTTTGTATGATGCAGCAATCTCCATCGAACCTCATAAGGCTTCTTATAGAAGCAATAGAAGTGCAGCATTAACAGCTTTAGGTAGAATTCTTGAGGCTGTTTTTGAGTGCAGAGAAGCCATTAGAATCGATCCTCATTATCACAGAGCTCACCATCGTTTGGCAAATTTATATATAAGGTAAAATGAAAAATTTTTAAATTGGAAATATTTCCAAGGGAATTCTTATATATACTCTTATGCGTGCATAGATTAGGAGATGCGGAAAAGGCAATATATCATTACAAACATTCGGGGCCGGAAGCCGATCATGTTGACATTGCTAAGGCTAAAAGTCTTCAGGTTCATTTGAATAAGTGCTCCGAGGCACGAAGACAACGAGACTGGAATACCCTGATGAAGGAAACAAAGGCTGCGATTTCTGCAGGTGCAGATTCAGCTTCACAAGTATGTTTCAGGAATTTACCGTTTCTGTAAGTTAACCACACAAAACTTAGGATTCAGTTGTCTGGTACTCTAACAGGGGTTTTCTTTTGCTTTGGTTGGGTGACGAAATGTATAGATTTATGCACTGCAAGCTGAGGCCTTGATAAAACTGCGAAGGCATCAAGAAGCGGATGAAGCATTGATTAACAGTCCGAATTTCGATGTTGATGACTGTACTAAATATTTTGGCCCCATTGGTAATGCAAATCTGTTAATGGTTCGAGCTCAGGTTGACCTGGCTGTTGGCAGGCTAGTATTCTACTGGCATTTTACTCCATGCATTCGCATTCATGAATCAAACCAACCTATACATCACAAATCATAATCTGTTAGATCTATACATAACAAATTTCAATGAATTAAATTGACAGATTTGATGAAGCATTGGATGTGGCGCAAAGAGCAACTAGACTAGATTCCAACAACAAGGAAGCAAATTCAGTAATGAAGAGGGCAAGAGCAGTGGGAGCAGCAAGATCAAACGGAAATCAACTATACAAGGCAGGGAAATTCTATGAAGCATCGAACATATATGGCGAAGGACTTGAGCATGATCCTTACAACTCAGTCTTGCTGTGCAACAGAGCAGCCTGCCGGTGTAAACTTGGCCAATATGAAAAAGCTGTGGAGGATTGCAATGCTGCACTCAGTTTACGCCCCGCTTACTCCAAGGCTAGATTGCGAAGAGCTGATTGCTATGCCAAGGTAACTACTTTTTTACACTCTTGTCATCTCTAGTCGTATATAATGATGGTTTTTTTTTTTTTTTCTAGAGTTGTTAGATTAAGTCATTGTAGATCAAAAACCTCTGATCTTTTAAAAGAGGTCGAGTCATTGGTTATTGGTTAAGTTACCCGATCTGATTTATGTGAACATTATATACATTTGGTAATATGTACAAGTATGTAATATTTGTTTATGGTAAAATAGCTAGAGAAATGGGAAGCATCAATACAAGACTACGAGTTATTACAAAAAGAAATAGGAGGCGGCGATAAACAAGTAAACAAAGGTTTGTTGGAAGCCAAGGCACAACTTAAGAAAAGCAGGGCAGCTGCCGGGGATTTCAAAGCTTGAAAGCTAGAGAAAAGCCATTTTAAATGGTGAAAAAGTGATGTCAAATACACCATGTGATACATGCAAGAACTAGCGACCATGTAAATATGCATGAAAAGTGAAAAACATACAAAAAAATGTTATGTTATAAATATGGGTCTAGCCCTTGGTTGCTAGAGATGAAAGGAGATGTTCATTTGCTTATGTAATAGGTTACTTCGTTTTAAACTATAGATAATTTTTTAGGACTATTTTTAATGTGTATATTTCTTATTATGTCTTTACTTACTTTGAATTCTTATCCTATAAATATTATAAAGTTTTATACTTTTATATTTTCATTTTCTCTTTTTGATCCTACGTGAAATCCTAATATTCTAAGTAGAAAAGGTGAAAGGATTGAACATCAAATAAGAATTTTGTTTAATCAAGATTGTAAGTAAAATGGAAGAAATCAAGAACATGCCAACAATATACATCCACTTGTTTAAGCAAATTATTTGAATTTTTCTAGAATTCATATTAAAACCTTTATAATAAGTATTCAAAATACAAACCAAAAAAAAAAGATCAAAAGTTCAATAACTTTTTATAAGAAATTTACAACTTCACAATTCCAATAAATATAAGATCCAAAGAAATTGAATTCTTATCTTTGACATTCAATTTATAACTTTTTTACACAAAAAGACGTTAGAAGTGAACTAAAGGCAAATCTATTGATTATTTTTCTTTTAGGATTATTTTAAAAATATATTTATAAGTCATATATGAGCATACCATAATTCATACCAATAATGGTATGGTAATATGTTGATGTGGTATAAATGATACCACTTAAAATTTCAAAAAGTATCACATGAAGTGGTACATTCATACCTTGTCCTCTTTCATAATTTTACCATTATATGGTATCATGTTATACTACCAATATCATTTATTCAACACAAAAAAAAAGTTGAGTTTTAAAAATTGTATATGTATTATAACCATGCTACGACAACTCATACCAATGTTAGTATGGTCATATGATAATGTGATATAAATGATACCATTTATTTAACTTAAGAAAAAAATTTCAAAAAAATATCACATGAAATGGTATGTTCATATTGTGTTTCATCTCATGATTTTACCACTATATGGGACCATGTTATACAAGTAATACTATTTATTCAACACAAAAAAAGTTGAGCTTTGAAAATTATACATATGCTATAACCATGCTAGCTAGGGTCCATACCATAGGTTGTGCCATATCTAAAAACTATAAATTTAAATTTTCATATAATAGGATTATACCAAGGTTCGTATCACATGCAAGAATTTTCAAAAGTTACTTTTCATCATTTTCAAAGTTAAACTCAAATCCTTTAACTTGAAAAACTTAAAACATATCATTAGTAATATAAACATTATTTATTAACATCATGATCAATATCAAGAACCTTTAAAATTAAACAATCTCCTACTTTGATGTTGATAAATCTAAATAACTTTTTAATCAAAATTAACTCATATTAACACTCAACAAATCAACTAAAGAAATGAAAATATGCATTAAATAATTATTTCAACATACTTATACCCTTAAGTTATATTAAAAAAATCAAGACAAATCAACATGTATATGAAATGTTCAAACTTAAAAATATACATTTTAATATATATACCAATAATACATCAAAAAGTTTGAAAAAGTTAAACTTAAGATTCAATTTTAGATAATTGGATAAACATAATCATGCAAAATATAATTAATATATCCAAGCCATAAATAATAATAATCTTACCACTAATTTTGCTTTCCATATTATTGTATTACCTTGTTCTTTCATTTTAATGTTATGAGAGGTTAATATCCTTTGTTATATGATTTAAACATTCATTTATCACTCATAGTGAACTTCAAGTACACTTACAAAATAATCTCATTTCATTTTAGACACTCAAATATATTTGGATCCATGAAGATTAGCTTGTAAAGAGTTATTTGGAAGCTTACCATAATAATGATAATCACTTTAAAAGGGTTTCAAGTTTCCATTTCTTAGTCTATAAGAGTTTCTTTCATTCACTCCTTCTGTTCTTTCTAATTTTGACATTAGAATGCTTACTCTCATTTTTAGGTTTAGCATTATAATATCTTCTTCTATAATTACAATTCTCATGGAATTAATTTTTGATTAAGATTTTAGACCTCTTAACTTTGAAGTTTTGGTTCAAATACTATAATTTCTCTTAATAATTCTATTAGAAGGAGTAGTTTTGAGAAATATGAGCTCTTTTAAGGAGGAGGGAGTGTCATGGTTGTAACCAATGTTTTTTCTATCAAATTTGAGATTTTCACCTTTAAGAATACTATTAATTTAATACCTCACATTTCAAATTTTAAAAACTCATTTTCTCTTTTCAAATTCTCATTTTATGAAATCAAATAATGATTATTTTCTTTGAGAACTCATTAAACAAAAGAAGTTTCCATAGCTTTCTTAAAAGAATTTTTAAATTTCCTTTTTTAAAAGAGATGAGAGAATCTACTTCCTTTTTCAAACTTTTCATCTCTTTTACAAAACACAAGTTCTTAGATTTAAAGAATTAATTCTTCATAGCCAATTCTTCATATTTTGTAAGAAGCATCTTTAAAACACTTTTATCATTATCAAGTTCATCATCAAAAGATTAAGTTAAATACTTACTTCATTATAAACTTTATAATCTTTAGTAACCCTAAAACATAAGTTTGTAACTTCTTAATCAATTAAAGCTTTTTTATCCAAGTCACTTTCATCATCCTAAGTAGCTTTGAACACTCTTATCTTAAAAGGTTTTGAAAAATTCTTTAATCTAAGACACTCATTTTTCATATGTATTGACTTATTGTAATTATAGTAAGTAATTTTATTCCTTTTGATTATCCTTTTTATTATAATTCTTCATAGCTTCATTTTAATTTTTAAAGTTCTTTTAAAACTTCTTTTTCAATATAATATTTTTTACTTGTGAGAAGTGTAACTTCATCATCAACATCTTTATTACTTAAGTTGTCACTCTCACTTGCTTCTTTGATGACATTTAAAGTAATGTCTGTTCTTTTATCTTCTTTAGCTCTTTATCTTAAGGTTAATCATGTGTAAGAAGTTTTCTTAAAGAACATCCATTGATTGAGTTGATAAGTCATTAGCTTCCTTCGTTAATATTACTTTTATCTTCTAAAGCTTTTTAGGTAAAACTTTAATAGGTTTGTTGTTAATATTCTCCTTTACATTTAGCTTACAAGCTTTATTAATCTATTTATAAAAACTATGAGGCACTTGTGCATCTTCAAAATTCTCTCATTTAGCTTCATAGTGAATAACTTGTATTGATGAGTTAAATGTTTATTCTTCTTAGTTTTTACTTGATTAATACCTTCATGGTGAGTTTTCAATGCATAAAATATTCAGCTTGCCAACATACAATGAAAACTTTATGATATTCTTCTCAAATTAATAGTAGAATAAAACATATTTATTACCTTTTAATTCTACCATTAGCTATTTTATCATCTTTGCTCCATTCTTCTTTAGTTCTTCCATCTAATGATGCTATACAATAAATTGGGATATAAAAAAGTACATGTGTTTGTTATCTTTTTCATAAATGAACTAAGTTTGGAGTCATTCTCTTACTTATGCATGTTGATGATAATGTCATTATTGGTAATAATGATGTAGGAATTTTATCTCTTATCCTTTTTACATACCTAATTTTAAACAAGGTTTCTTAAAGAACTTTTTAGGTGTTAAGGTAACCAAAAGTAAGTAAGTATTTTCTTATCATAAAGGAAGTATGTTCTTGATTTGCTAGCAAAACTTGGAAAAATAGGTGCCAAGCCCTCCACTACATTGATGACATTTGGTTTATAGCTTATAAAGAAAGATAACGAGTTATTTTCAGATCTTGAGAAATGTATAAGATTGGTTGGAAAGTTAAACTATTTTTGATTCACTCATTATGATATTACATAATCTATTAGTGTTGTTAATCGATTCATGTCCTCATCAATGATTAATCTTTGAGTGACTTCATAATAAATTTTATGTTACTTGAAAGGCGCACGTAGTAATGGTATAATATATAAAACCATGGACATACTAATATCAGGTGTTTTCTAGATATTGATTGGGTTGAGTCTAAGATTGATAGGATTCAATGACAAGACATTATGTGTTTTAGGAGGTAATTTATTCTTATGGAAAAGTCAAATAGAATATAGTGTCCAAATTAAGTACCAAGTCATAATATAAGATCATGACTTAAATAATATGTGAAGTGATATGGACCCAACGACTTATGAATGAACTAAGACTTAATATTGTGTTTCCAATAAACTTATGATATGATAACCAAGTTGCTCTTCATATTGCTTCATGTCAAGTATATCTTCTATAATAATATTTTATTGTGATTGTATAATATTAGTTTGTTGTAAAGCTTATCTTTTCTTAACTATCTTTGTCATGTAATCTCCTATTCAAGGAGCTGATTCTTATTGAATATAGTGAATTACTTCTATAGTCAAATACGTTTATATAATATCAGAGCTTGTGTTTTATCACATCCTAACCGGAGTAACATACTCTCGTAGCATAATTATCAACTTTTTGAGTTAGAAAATTGATAATCACCCTACAAGGGATACGTATAATTAACCTGTTATAACAATAATTTTTTTAATGATGTAAAATATATACCCTCATGCACCATTTATAAACAATCAGTAATCACATCTAACTGAATTTTATCACATAATAAATATTTATTTTATTTCAGTAGCAATTTATTCTTATCATACATGTAAACAATAACTCATAAAATATTTTATTACTTGTTTATAAAATATCCTAGATGATACCATTATAATTTACATCGCCATATAACACAATAATATTTATGTTATAACTGACTTTACTGCCAAAATAATATAAAAGAAAGTTGCATATAAACCAAAATCATATGAGTTGTCTTGAAGTCCAGGTTCTTTACTAAAAAGTTATTATTCCTCTAAACCAGTTGCTGACCGCTAATCCCCGTACTCTCTGGTGTCACTAGTACTTGCGTTTATAAATAATTTAGTAGTGCTAATAAAAATAATAATTATAAATAATTTATCAATCGTATAACATCGTAACAATAATCATTTCAATATAATTAAATCATCTTGATAAAAATATCATTCCATACAATTGTATTTGGTCTATCGAATAATACTATCACCTTTTCTTAAAATCCACTATTCATCTGTAACCCAACGTATAATCATCATTCATTTTTGATATATCTCAATATCACTTTCCATAATCATTTGTAACGTTATACATTGTAATCCCACCAATAACTATGTAATATACAATGGAATGTCTTTTTGAGAATGCAATTATGGATTGCACTCTCTTAATTTTCCTGTATCACTCATTGGAATGTATCACGTATAGCATTCAATCATTATGCATAATTTCCCGTACTAGGTCCATCATACCGGTACCTCTCATTCCCATAGGAACATCACATTATCTCTAGTTCAACAAATGGAACCTATCATTTCTCTATGGTTCAACAAACAAAACCATAATTTCTCTCTGATTCCATATAGGAATTCAATTTTTACAACCCAGTACATATCATCATCATTCTCTGTTCAATTTCATTCTCACGCCTCCCTTATACCTCCATGTTATACCATGTCATGTTTTATGCAGAAATGCACATATGCATATGACATGGTATATGAATATATGCATTATAATATTATAAATAATCATTTAATCACTTCATAATATTTTGTAGTTAACATCCCTTAAAAGGATAATTTAACGGTCAAGAGACTTAGCACAAACTTGTTATCACTTTTCCCTTATCTAAATTTCTTAGTAGCATTTGCAAATCATCTTTTGAACCACCTATATCATTTATAAAATATCCACCTTTAAATAAGAAATCAATCATAAATATTGATCATCATCATTATTTAATTTATCATACTTTTTTGTTGCTTATGAGAATTAGTTATCTTGTGCAAGCCTTTTGACCAAGTAAATAATTTCAAAATAGAACAAATCTTATACCAATAAAAAATACATTCAAAGATATTTCCAAAAATGTTTTTTATGTACAAAAATTTAATCATTAAGGTATTCAATACAAGCAATTAAAATAGGTTATTGCATTGCACATACTCATTCGGTCAAAAGAAATAGTTCATCTTACGTGTAAAATTTGATCTGACAAATCACCATAAAATAGGACAAAAATTATACCATTAAAAACTAGAATTAAATAAATTTTTAATTGTATATTATACATTTAAAAAATCATTCATTAAGGTAAGCAATGTAAATATTTAAATTAGGTTATCATATTAGGCATATAAATATGCTGCCTATAGAAATAATTTTCTTTGCTTGAATTTTTAAGCTAATTAAATGACCTCAAGATAAAACAAGACTTATACCATAAAAAAATAGACTCAAAAATCTTTCTAACCATATATTACACTCCCAAAAACTCAAATTTTGAGGTAGTCAAAATGCAATTGCTGCAATCCCCTTAATTCTGCCCTTAACATGCATGATAATTGTATACCAACTTGTACAATTTTTATTCCCATCATAAACAACTCCTAAAATCACAACTCATATATAAATCTCATGTCTTATAATAGAAATATAATCAAAAGATGAAGTTTTGTAAAAAGATATACATAACTCTCAATATGTCCAAAGTTATGCATATTACACACTCAAAGGCACAATTTCAGCTTACCACTAACTTGCACAATTTTTACCTATTTATATGGCACTCCAAAAACTTCAATTTTATGATGAAACAATCACTTAATATCATAACAATATTCTTTAAAATAATTTTTGAAAATATCAAACCACAACCCCATGAAATACACATTTTAGTACAACATTAGGAAATTTATCTTTCATTAGTAACTTACCATTTTCATGCTTCAAACCATCATGGATTGTCCTCAAAACATATATACAACCTCTTAACATCTAAAAAAAGTATTCCATACCATAATTTAGGTAGCCACATACACTCATACCCATAAAGGCATAAAAGGAGAATGCTGCTAATTAAGAGCTCTAAATGGAACTTCATGCAAACATCACAAAATCACCCATAAAACTCTAATTAAACAAAAAATTAATCCAATAGTCATGAATAGTACACGTTCATATGTTGGGCAATAACAAAACTTCACCAAAACAAAAGCCACATATCAATCAAACATCATCATAACTCTTTCAACATCAATAAACCAATTGGGTTTCTTTTGTCACACCCAGCCCATACCCAGGAGGACATGCTCCCGTAGCATAGACACTGATCCTCTACGAGAACCAATACCTATACTACAAGGGATACTTTAACTATACGTCGTATGGGGACCTAGCTAAGCCTAATGGTGGTTGTGCTGCGGAAACGATGTGATAATCAATTATTTAATACCCTGGATAATTTGAAACATACACTCAAGCCATTAACATAATCAATGTTACACAAGCCAACCATCTTGCATAAATATAAAACATGTGTAGACTACAATGAGTGTATACGTAACCACCAAAAGCTATATACAACCAGGCTATACAGTAAGCCATATAACTACTGCTGTACTCTAGCTACACGACTCAAAAATAAACTGGAGATGCCGCAGGAGTCCCGTACCAAGTGAGATCACTTCGTCTCTACTGACGACTTCTATTCCTTCTCAGTGCGCTCCCCAGTGGACGTCGAACCTACGTTCATCAAATGACAAACGCTGAGAATAATCTCAGTGGTGCTTAT